>JADZGK010000129.1:0-17720 GCA_018104995.1 Cairina moschata | reverse complement strand
TTTTGGGGTGTTTTGTGTTCATTGTGCTCTCCTATGTGCAGATTTTCAGGTCTGTGCTGAGGATCCCCTCTGTGCAGGGACGGCACAAAGCCTTTTCCACATGCGTCCCTCACCTGGCTGTGGTCTGCTTGTTTCTCAGTACTGGCATATTTGCCTACCTGAAGCCCCCCTCAATCTCCTCACCATCCCTGAACCTGTCAGTGGCAGTTCTCTACTCGGTGCTGCCTCAAGTATTGAACCCCTTCATCTACAGCATGAGGAATCAGGAGCTCAAGAATTCTATTAGAAAAGTGATGTCATGGATATTTTTCAGGATGTTCTGAGGAAGTTGATGGGACCTTTCAGCAGCTATAGACTCCTTCGTTTCTTGTGCAGGTAAAGTGTAGTTTTTCTCATGACAGGGCAAGCTTCGATTTACTTCTAGAGTAATATTGATGCTTTTTGTTTGTTTGTTTTGTTTTGTTTTGTTTTGTTTTCCTTGTGATGTTTTCCACAGAGAAATACCCTTGTGCTCAAGTAGCTTCATCCCCTTGTGCTCAAGTAGCAACATTTCTTGTGTGACACTGAGGCTCTGCATGAACGAGGAGCCAGCCTCTCTGTATTTAAAAAATTGAAATCAAGCCACTTCTTTGTCTGGACTCCACTCTCAGCAGATCAGGAAGTAATGGGAACACTTGTCTGGCTGCAGCAGGTCTGGGCAGGTTGCTCTGGCCCTGGGTTTGTCAGGAGCTGCCTGAGGACCCCCAGGGATGGCATGGAGGGGCTGCAGCCCTCTGAGGATGTGCTGCAGAGGAGAGCTGGGGACACAGCAGGGGACACTGGCCTCTGTTTGATGGTGCCATGGATGTCCTATCTCTGGGGCTGAGCCCTTTGTGTCCCAAGGAGCTGCTGTGCCCTTCAGCTGAACCTGCATTAATCGTGGCACAACAGCCGCCTCTTACAGCTTCACTTTGCATCCTCCTTCATGGTAGGGCACCACTCCGTGTCCTTCGCTCTGCTCACAGTGTTTGTCTTAGCTCATGGATGAACCAGATTTCATCTGCTTGAGTCTTCTGAGGCCCAATCCAGTGCCTATTGCCTGCTGCACCTACAGCACAATAACTATTCCTTCCCCTTTCTGTGCTGACTGACCTGATGGGTCTGTTCATATTAATCCCTTTTAATTTCCCTAGATGGAAGGGGACATATTCCCAGACTGCTGGGACCTGCCACAGCCACTCAAAGTCACCCTCTCTGGAGTCTTCCAGCCTGAATTTTTCACAATGACCCCGCATGAGTTTCTCAGGGTCCCAATGGTCATTTCGAGTGTGGGTCATCTTCAAGGATCCATGGGCAAGTGTGCAAGGATGCATGGTGCCAGCCTACAGGAATCCCGGCCTCCCTCACAGAACCTATGGACTTGTCCAAGCTGTAGTCTTGACTTCCCAGACTGCAGTGGCTCTTTGAGATTAATTAGAGTTGTGTTAGTGACTTTTCATTGCTCTGCTAGAAACTGAGCTGCTGTTCTGGTTTCCTTTATCTCCTTTTTTAGAACTTTTACTAATGTTTCTAGGACTTTTGCTTTTGTGACTTCCAACTACGTCTGTTTGATTTGTAACCAGAGTTACAAACCAGAGTTAATCTCTGGGCTCTAAGATCATCATGGAATCATATCATAGCATCGTAGAATGGCTTGGGTTGGAAGGGACCTTAAAGATCATTTAAGTCCAAATACCCTACCATAGGCAGGGATGCCACCCACTGGATCAGGTTGGCCAAGGCCCCATCCAACCTGGCCTTGAACACCTCCAGGGATAGGGAATTCACATCTTCTCTTGGCAACCTGTTCCAGTGCCTCACTACCCTCTGAGTGAAGAATTTCTTCCTAATGTCTAGTCTAAATTTATCCTCTTTTAGTTTAAGACCATTCCATCTTCTCCTATCATTATCTGCCCAAGTAAAGAGTCCTTCTCCATCTTTTTTTAAGACCCCTTTAAGTACTGAAATGCCATGATAAGGTCTACCTGGAGCCTTCTCTTCTACAGGTTAAACAGCCCCAGCTCTCTGTCCTAGTTCAGATCAGAGCCAGTTCCTCCATCTCGAAAAGGGACCTGATGGCTGCTGGTCAAAGCTGAGCCAATGAGGGACACCAGTTGTGCATCTTTGATAACGTTTTTTAGAAAGCATAAAAAATGTTTGTGCATCTGCAGCTGGCAGAGGAGTGAAAAAATGTGAGAGAAGCAGCCCTGCAGACACCACGGTCAGCGAAGTTCCAGGTGCCAGAACAGAAGTTCCCCGCAGCCTGCTGAGAGGCCCATGCTGGAGCAGGCTGTCCCCCTGCAGCCTATGGACACCACAGCAGAGCAGATCTGCACGCTGCAGCCTGTGGAGGGGCACCACGGTGGAGAAGGTGGATGTGCAGCCACTGGAGAAGAGCAACCACAGGAGCAAGATTTGTGGTGGGAGCTGCAGCCCATGGAGAGGAACCCACTCTGGAACAGTCTGATCCTGAAGGACTTTCCCCAACTTGGTACAGATCCATGCTGAAGAACTTCTTGAAGAGCTGCTGTCTGTCGGGAGGTCATGTAGGATCAGTTTGGGAAGGATGGCATCCCATGGGAGTGACCCCACACTTGAAGGGGGGGAGAGTAACCCCGCACTTGAAAGGGGGAGAAGGGGAAGAGAGAAACATGGAAGGAGCAGCGGAGATGAAGCATCATGGACTGATGCCCCCATTCCTTATCACCCTGCACCTCTTGGTGGGAGGAGGTAGAAGTGGGGTGGTGGTAAAGTTGCTTCTAGTTGTCTTTTAGTTGTCACTGCTCTGCACTGCTATGTGCTGTCAATAAATGATGTTAATCTTCCCCAAGTCTGTCCTGTCTGGGACAGTAGTTGTGAGCCATTTCTTGGTCCTTACCTCAGCCCATGAGTTGTTTCTTTGTATTTTCTCCCTGTATCCTGCTGAGGAGGGGTGTTGAGAGAGCAGCACGGTGGGCACCTGGCAGACAGCCAAGGTTAACACACCAAAGCTGGGCATTGAGTTTGGGGATAATCTGGGGGCCCTGGCACAGTGGAAGCTTCCTGTACTGTTATTGCTTTATGTGCATTCCCCTCTGCAGGACAACCAAACCCCACAGCCCCTGCTGTGGCTCTCTGGGACCTCTCTGCAGTCACCGCATCAGGCAGCATGCATGCAGGGGTAAGGAAATGTTCCCCCAGCACAGCCCCCTGCCAGCCCTCACTGCCCCGGCCCCCACTGCCCTTCTGCTTTAGCAGCCTCCCCCCTTCACCCTGCCCTGCCCCAGCCCCAGCATGTCCCTCACAGGGGTTCACAGACAGCCCTGCCTTGGGGCTTGCTGGGCTCTGGACCAGGCTGGGCTGGCCGTTCCCCCGGTACAGGCCCTGAGCCCAGCAGGAGGATGGAGGTGCTCACGTTTCAGTGATCGGCCACCCCCAAACCGTGGTGGAAGGCTGGTGCTGGGAACTGCTGCCGTGAGGGGCTGGGCCTGGTGGTAATTTTCTTGGTCAGTTTCTCCTTTTTTCCTGCTACAAGTAGCAGAGCAAATCATGTCTGACCAATCTGGTGGCCTTCTATAATGGAGTGATTGCATCAGCTGACAAGGGAAGATGGCACCTTGCTGCACTTGTACAAGACCTTTGACACAGTCCCACATGTCATCCTGATCTGCAAGTTGGCGAGTGGTGGATTTGAAGGGGGGAGCATTCAGTGGATAATGAATTGGCTTGAAGGCTGTGCCCAGAAGTGTTGGTCAATGGCTCCATGCCCAGGTGGAGGCCAGTGGCGAGTGGTGTTCCTCAAGGGTCTGTCTTGGGACTGGTGCTGTTTAGTATTAATATCACCGACACAGACAGTGGGATCGAGTGCACCCTCAGCAAGTTTGCAGATGACACTAAGCTGAGTGGTGCAGCGATACACCAGAAGGAAGGGATGCCATCCAAGGGACCTGGACAAGCTAGACAAGTGGGCCCATGTGAACCTAAGGAGGTTCAACAAGACTAAGTGCAAGATGCTGCACCTGGTTCAGGCGATCCCAGACATGAGGACAGACTGGGTGAAGAACTCATTGAGAGCAGGCCTGCAGAGTGTGGGTGTGCTTGCAGCCCAGAAGGCCAACTGCATCCTGGGCGGCATAAACAAAAGATAATGGCAGGACAAGGGGGCAGGTTTTCAAAGGAAAAGAGAGAAGATTTAGATTAGAGATTAGGAGGAAATGCTTCACTCAGAGGGTGGTGAGGCACTGGAACAGGTTGCCCAGAGAAGCTGTGGATGCCCCATCCCTGGACGTATTGAAGGCCAGGTTTGACGAGGCTCTGGGCAACCTCATCTAGTTGTTGGCATCCCTGCCAATGGCAGGAGGGTTGGAACTAGATGATCTTTAAGGTCTCTTCCAACCCAAGCTGTTCTATGATTCTGTGATTCTATGATCTCTGCCTTGAGGTACGCTGCCTGAGAGCCCCTTGGGCATGGGGATGGTGGGCAGGGCCCCAGGACCTCCTCTGCCTGCTCCCTCCTCCCGTGGGGCTCATGGAGGCTTCCAGCCCTGCAGAGGACCCAGAAGAGGGCTTGTCCTGCCCATGGTCACAACTGGACCATGGCCCTCCACATTCACCCCTGCACCTCCAGCCTTTCCCAAGGATTATGTTTGGGGTACTGGCAAGCACTCAAGGTGTGGAGATTGTCTCAAGGACATGTGCTAGGGACAGGGACTGAGGAACAGCATGGGTCCTGGGTCATGCTTGCCTCTCCAAGGCAATTTCCAGCCCAGATCATGCCTTCAGTCTCCATCCCTCCTCGGATCTTTTTGGATACTCCTGGTTAACTCTGTTCTGGCCGTTCTGGTCAGGGTGGGAAACAGACGCAGTGTACTGGGTCTGGCTGGGATGTTAACTTTCCCTGCAGCAGCCCATATAGTGCTGTGGTCTGCACTTGTAGCTAGAGCAGCACTGGTATCACAGCAGTGTTGTGTCTGCTGCTGAGCAGTGCTGGTACAGCATCAGGACTCTCTCTAACCCTCCCAGAGCCAGCAGGCTGGGGGTGGGCAAAAAGTGAGAAAGGAACATCACCAGGGCAGCTGGCCTAAACCAACCAAAGGGATATTCCATACCATATGATGTCACACTCAGCAATAAAAGGTGGAAGAAAGAAGCAGAGGGGAGGGTGGAATCTCATTGGGAAAACGTCGGTCCTCCTGAAAAACAGCTACGGGCATTGAGGCCCTGCTTCAAGGACATGGTCAAGCATCGCTCATTTGTGGGAAGTAGAGAGTAATTTCTTTCTTCTGCACTTCCACCCAGCCTTCACTTGTTTTGTTTTCTTTTCCCTTTTCCCCTCCCTTTTCCCCTTCCACTTTTTTCCCTTTAGTTAAATTGTTAAATTAATAATAATCTTTTATTTTTCCCTTTAATTAAATTACCCATATCTCAACCTGTGAGTTGTTTTTTCCTTTACTTCTTCCCCTCCTCTTCTGAGGAGGGGGAGTGAGAGAGCGGGTGTGGTGGAGTTCAGCTGCCTAGCATGGTAAAACCACCGCACCCGAGTGGATAGGAACGAGTGCTGCCAAAACTCCTTCCCCAGGGGTCTTTAGATATGCAGGATGCTTGGAAGGATTATGAAGCACTTCCCAAGGCACTGGGTATGTTCAGATATGCCTGAGGATGATCAGAATCCCCTCCACAGTCTCCCTTGCCTGTGCCTGCTGCGTCCCCATTGCCTCCACAGAGACTGCAGACACCTCCTTTACCTCAGATACAGAGATACCACACAGAGGCTATGAGAGAGTCAGCTCACACCCAGAAACACACTTTATGTGGGCTCCAGGAGAAAGAGAGCAGGTTGATGCCTCAGCAGAAGTGGAAGGAAGCCAAACAGTTGTGAAGGAACATGTAGCCACTTATAATAAAAGCAACAGAAAAAACTCTATTCATGTATATTAATAAATCATACATAGTATATGCATAAAAAAACAGTAACAGCAACTAAAACCAAACAGGTCTGTCATGGGACAGACTGAGAGTCATTTGTGGAGAGAGAGGAAAAGTTTATCACTTCTGAAAAATGTCCGTGAAATCACTTTCCTCAGGGCATCCTTCAGCTCCTGGTTCCTCATGCTGTAGATGAGGGGGTTCACTGCTGGAGGCAGCACCGAGTACAGAACTGCCACCACTACATTCAAGGATGGGGAGGACAGGGAGGGCGGCTTAAGGTAGGAAAAAGTTCCTGTGCTGATAAACAGGGAGACCACGGCCAGGTGAGGGAGACATGTGGAAAAGGCTTTGTGCCTTCCCAGCTGAGATGGGATCCTCAGCACAGCCCTGAAGATCTGCACATAGGACATAACAATGAAAACAAAACACCCCAAAAAGAGAAAATCACTCAATATGAGGAGTGCAACTTCCCTGAGGTAGGAATTTGAGCAGGAGAGCTTGAAAATCTGGGGGATTTCACAGAAGAACTGGTCCACGGCATTGCCTTGGCAGAGGGGAAGTGAAAATGTATTGGTAGTGTGCAACAGAGCATTGAGAAAAGCAGTAACCCAGGCAGCTGCTGCCATCTGGGCACAAGCTCTGCTACCCAGGAGGCTCCCGTAGTGCAGGGGCTTGCAGATGGCAACGTAGCGGTCATAGGACATGACAGTGAGAAGAAAATATTCTGCTGACATGAGAAAGGGGAAAAGAAAGACCTGTGCAGCACATCCCGAGTAGGAAATGGCCCTGGTGTCCCAGAGGGAATTGGCCATGGCTTTGGGGAGAGTGGTAGAAATGGAGCCCAGGTCAATCACGGAGAGGTTGAGAAGGAAGAAGTACATGGGGGTGTGGAGGCAGTGGTCGCAGGCTACGGCGGTGAGGATGAGGCCGTTGCCCAGGAGGGCAGCCAGGTAGATGCCCAGGAAGAGCGCGAAGTGCAGGAGCTGCAGCTCCCGTGTGTCTGCGAATGGCAGGAGGAGGAGGAACTCTGTGATGGAGCTGCTGTTGGACATCTGGTGGTTCAGGGAATGGTGACCTGTCCAAGAAGAAAACAGAAGGAGATATTAAGACAGACTTCAGAGAACTCATTCCTGTTCACACTGGACTCATGGGGCTTCCTATATGTGAAGGGAGACGTTTTCAGTGGTTGGGTCCCTGAATAGCATGAGTGGCATTTGGTCCAGTGAGGGTTTTCCCTATTTAGCACCATGAGAGATGATGGCATATTGGCCATCAGCCTGGATATGGGAAGAAAGACAGATTCATCGCATCCTAGTTTACCCTCCTTCACAGATGATATCAGAACCAAAAGCAGGCTCATTAAGGCACAACTGGCCTAGTCATTTGCATACCTCTTTTTTTTGATAAGTTAGACTGTCTTCACATCAATTTCCCTTTATCACACCTTTTACCCAGGTACTGTATGTGTAGTGGTATTTTAAAAGCTTGTAAGTACCCTTTCTGCCTTAGATGAAAGTAATACTTCACAGTCCTCTCTCCGGAGCACAAGATGCTACAGAAGTGTCTGCTTCTGTACCTTTTTAGGATTTAGATTCCCCCGTAGCTTCTGGGAAATGGTAAAATTCTTTTTCCGTTTTTCTCAGTGTCAACACAAGCCAGTGCTTGGAGGCAAAATGCTCAGCTGGAGGGTGACTGCCCCCACAGGTTGCTCTGAAAAAGAGCCCGGACTGTGCTGAGTGTGAATGCACAACTCGTCTCTTTCCCTGCCCACGTATGGGGAGAAGGAGGATAGGGACAGGACGATACTCCTGATTCATGTGGCTGAAATAAGAGCTCTGAGAAATGCAAAAGGGCACAAAGAAGCAGTGCCCTTCTTGGGTCCTGTTGTAGCTTTCCAGGGATAACCTCAAGCTGACATCTCCTCATTGCTCAAACTGAAAGGATTGCATTGCACAGAACTTGAAATGTTCAATGGGCACTTGGGCACCTGTGTCCAAGGAAAACTCTTCCAGGGCAGGGGCAGTGCCAGAACAGGAGCTTAACATCCCCCATCAGCACCGTTACTGCCAAAGAGTGCCACAGCGAGAACAGAAGCAGTGCACACAAATGGAGAAAGCTGAGGGGAGAGGAGAATGAGGGGGCTTGCTCAGAGGACAGCATCCACATGGGAGGGACAGACAGGGAGCAGCCACAGTCCATCCACCAAAGCATTTCTGTCACAAGATCCCTCACCTTCTCTGCCAGTGTCTCTGCTGCCCGCAGCTGTCCCTTCCAGTAGCTGCTTCCCACATCTCCTTCTTGTCATCACTCACAGACCCCAGCCCAGCCCCTGTTCACACAGTTTTGCCCTGCAGACACCCCCTGGCAGCAGGGGAGTGATCAAAAGCATCTCCCTGCTTGCAGGTGCACAAGAGCAGGTCAGACAAACTCATATGTGTCTAGCAAAGGTGATGCTTGCGAGGTCTTTAGGCAGCACAGTGCGTAATAGACCGTTATGAGGTACCTGGCAGATGCACTGATGTCTCCTGATGAGGATCTTAGTGCTGTATTTACACCTGACAGTGCCATATCATTTTCCCTTTGGAGGCAACAAAAAACACTGACTTTACAGTGTCCTCATCTGAAAGCTGTCATCCCTTGCCTGTATTCTTAGTAACACCCTCTTGGAAGTCTTCTTGGTGTTCTTTAGATCTGTAAGCAGCATGCTGAAGGGAGCAGCCTCCCGCCAGCAGCAGGACCCTGCCTTGCCCTACTGGGGGGCTCCTTCCACTCGCAGCTTCTCCCCACAGCACCCTGGGCAGCTCCCCGGGCAGGCTGAGTGCTGAGCCTGGCAGGCGGCAGAGGCCCTGCCCCGGCACACAGCCCCTGGGGCACAGCAGGGACCCTGCTCTGCACCACAGCCCTGGACACCCCTGCCTGCACCNGCTGGGCCTCTGCTGCTGAGCTGGGCCCAAGGGGAGCTCCTGGGCCCAAGGGGAGCTCCTGGGCCCAAGGGGAGCTCCTGGCAAGTGGGCAGCGCTACAGAGAGACAGCTCTGCCCAGGAGCAGCTCCTCTGCACAGCGCAGCAGGGCTGGGGGCACTGTCTGCAGCTGGCACTGGGAGGGGAGAGAAGGGAGAGGTGTTTAAGACTGTGTGTAGTGTTAGAAAGCTGAGAATACACTGCAGAAGCAATTCTAGCATCCCCTAACATGGTAAGTTTAAGTGCATTGCAATGGGGTGGGCTCTCGTTTGGAAAACGTCGGTCGTCCTCTCGAACACCGGCTACGTGCGTTGAGGCCCTGCTTCAAGGACGTGGTCAATCATCGCTCATTTGTGGGAAGTAGAGAGTAATTTCTTTCTTCTGGACTTCCATATAGCCTTCATTTATTTTATTTGTTTGTTTTCCTCCCTTCTTTTTATTTTTCCCTTTCCCCCTCCCTTTTCCCATTTCCCTTTTTATTTCCCTTTAGTTAAATTGTTTAGTTCATAATAATATTTATTTATTTAATTATTATTATTTCCCTTTAATTAAATTATCCTTATCTCAACCCGTGAGTTGTTCTCTGCTTTACTTCTCCCCCTCCTCATCTAAAGGAGGGGGAGTGAGAGAGCGGTTGTGGGGTTTAGCTGCCCAGCACGGTAAAACCACCACAGCACCCAGCGGGTGGGATGGGGGCTGTGAGCTGCAGGCAGGAGGTGTGGGGACAGAGACCCAGCTGCAGGCAGGGACAGCTGCAGGCAGCAGAGCCATGGGCAGCGAATGGCAGGACAGTGCTAACAGAGTAGTCTGGCACCTCTCTGTCTGCCCTCTAGCCCACGGGATTCAGGACGTGACTCATAACCTCCGTAGCAGGACCTCACTCACAACAGACCCCTCTGAGTTCCTGTTGGTCCCTGGCCTTGCCTCCCCTGGCAGAAGCCCTGTGCCATTCCTCTCCTTGGTCCTGCAGCTGCTGTTCTTGCTTTATGGCTCCCTGCAGATGGGGAGATGGGGCTTTCAGCTGCAACTCAAGCACTGACCCTCTGGGTCCTAGCACACAGATGTGTCTATAGGACGAAGGTGCCCAGAGTTCCCCTTCTAACCTGTGGGGATCTCGGCATTGCAGTCTGTGGGGCATGGACAAAGCTGTATCTCCTTCCAGGGACTTTCTGAGGCCACAATCATTGAGCAGCTCAATGTGGGTAACTCGACTGAGCCCTAGAGGAGTCTGGCTGAGACCAGGGTAGATGGACAGACTGGCTATCCTCACTGCACTAAGGACAGTCACTTTGCTTCCCGGGACTCACAAGAGTTCACCTGGTATACCTTACAACTTCCTGGGTCTCCTACCCTCTAAAAATGCTCCTGAGTGTGACGCAGATGGAACAAAATAAATCACATCAGTAAAGAGCGTTGAGAGTGGTAATGCTGTGAATTCCACATATATCAGAGGTAGATTTAATCAGAGATCACTCCTGGTTTCTTTTTGTGTAGAGCTGTAGGACAGATCTGAATCCTCCAGCACACACAGCAGAGACCGCTACTCCCAGCACCAACCAGACCTCAAACAAGGGAGCAGCACAAAGGCTTCAGAAAGAAGAAAGTCACTAGAGGAGTTTGGATGGGAAGATAAGTGGGTTTTTTTGTTTGTTTGTTTTGTTTTGTTTTGTTTCATATATGTCTCTCCTAATTATCACTGTCTTTTCTTCCTTGGGTAGTTCCCTTTGTCCAGGAGGATCAGATGCCCAACAGCAGCTCCATCACCGAGTTCCTCCTGCTGCCATTCGCAGACACACGAGAGCTGCAGCTCCTGCACTTCGCGCTCTTCCTGGGCATCTACCTGGCTGCCCTCCTGGGCAACGGCCTCATCCTCACCGCCGTAGCCTGCGACCACCGCCTCCACACCCCCATGTACTTCTTCCTCCTCAACCTCGCCCTCCTCGACCTGGGCTGCATCTCCACCACTGTCCCCAAAGCCATGGCCAATTCCCTCTGGGACACCAGGGCCATTTCCTATGCAGGATGTGCTGCACAGGTCTTTTTCTTTTTCTTTTTGTTTTTAGCGGAGTTTTCTATTCTCACCGTCATGTCCTATGACCGCTACGTTGCCATCTGCAAGCCCCTGCACTACGGGAGGCTCCTGGGCAGCAGAGCTTGTGCCCAGATGGCAGCAGCTGCCTGGGGCAGTGGGGTTCTCTATGCTCTGCTGCACACAGCCAGTACATTTTCACTGCCATTCTGCAGAGGCAATGCTGTGGACCAATTCTTTTGTGAAATCTCCCAGATCCTCAAGCTCTCCTGTTCATCCTTATACCACAGCGAAATTGGACTTCTCACATTTAGTGTTTTTGTGTTTTTGGGGTGTTTTGTGTTCATTGTGCTCTCCTATGTGCAGATTTTCAGGTCTGTGCTGAGGATCCCCTCTGTGCAGGGACGGCACAAAGCCTTTTCCACATGCGTCCCTCACCTGGCTGTGGTCTGCTTGTTTCTCAGTACTGGCATATTTGCCTACCTGAAGCCCCCCTCAATCTCCTCACCATCCCTGAACCTGTCAGTGGCAGTTCTCTACTCGGTGCTGCCTCAAGTATTGAACCCCTTCATCTACAGCATGAGGAATCAGGAGCTCAAGAATTCTATTAGAAAAGTGATGTCATGGATATTTTTCAGGATGTTCTGAGGAAATTGATGGGACCTTTCAGCAGCTATAGACTCCTTCGTTTCTTGTGCAGGTAAAGTGTAGTTTTTCTCATGACAGGGCAAGCTTCGATTTACTTCTAGAGTAATATTGATGCTTTTTGTTTGTTTGTTTTGTTTTGTTTTGTTTTGTTTTCCTTGTGATGTTTTCCACAGAGAAATACCCTTGTGCTCAAGTAGCTTCATCCCCTTGTGCTCAAGTAGCAACATTTCTTGTGTGACACTGAGGCTCTGCATGAACGAGGAGCCAGCCTCTCTGTATTTAAAAAATTGAAATCAAGCCACTTCTTTGTCTGGACTCCACTCTCAGCAGATCAGGAAGTAATGGGAACACTTGTCTGGCTGCAGCAGGTCTGGGCAGGTTGCTCTGGCCCTGGGTTTGTCAGGAGCTGCCTGAGGACCCCCAGGGATGGCATGGAGGGGCTGCAGCCCTCTGAGGATGTGCTGCAGAGGAGAGCTGGGGACACAGCAGGGGACACTGGCCTCTGTTTGATGGTGCCATGGATGTCCTATCTCTGGGGCTGAGCCCTTTGTGTCCCAAGGAGCTGCTGTGCCCTTCAGCTGAACCTGCATTAATCGTGGCACAACAGCCGCCTCTTACAGCTTCACTTTGCATCCTCCTTCATGGTAGGGCACCACTCCGTGTCCTTCGCTCTGCTCACAGTGTTTGTCTTAGCTCATGGATGAACCAGATTTCATCTGCTTGAGTCTTCTGAGGCCCAATCCAGTGCCTATTGCCTGCTGCACCTACAGCACAATAACTATTCCTTCCCCTTTCTGTGCTGACTGACCTGATGGGTCTGTTCATATTAATCCCTTTTAATTTCCCTAGATGGAAGGGGACATATTCCCAGACTGCTGGGACCTGCCACAGCCACTCAAAGTCACCCTCTCTGGAGTCTTCCAGCCTGAATTTTTCACAATGACCCCGCATGAGTTTCTCAGGGTCCCAATGGTCATTTCGAGTGTGGGTCATCTTCAAGGATCCATGGGCAAGTGTGCAAGGATGCATGGTGCCAGCCTACAGGAATCCCGGCCTCCCTCACAGAACCTATGGACTTGTCCAAGCTGTAGTCTTGACTTCCCAGACTGCAGTGGCTCTTTGAGATTAATTAGAGTTGTGTTAGTGACTTTTCATTGCTCTGCTAGAAACTGAGCTGCTGTTCTGGTTTCCTTTATCTCCTTTTTTAGAACTTTTACTAATGTTTCTAGGACTTTTGCTTTTGTGACTTCCAACTACGTCTGTTTGATTTGTAACCAGAGTTACAAACCAGAGTTAATCTCTGGGCTCTAAGATCATCATGGAATCATATCATAGCATCATAGAATGGCTTGGGTTGGAAGGGACCTTAAAGATCATTTAACTCCAAATACCTTACCATAGGCAGGGATGCCACCCACTGGATCAGGTTGGCCAAGGCCCCATCCAACCTGGCCTTGAACACCTCCAGGGATAGGGAATTCACATCTTCTCTTGGCAACCTGTTCCAGAGCCTCACTACCCTCTGAGTGAAGAATTTCTTCCTAATGTCTAGTCTAAATTTATCCTCTTTTAGTTTAAGACCATTCCATCTTCTCTTATCATTATCTTCCCAAGTAAAGAGTCCTTCTCCATCTTTTTTTAAGACCCCTTTAAGTACTGAAATGCCATGATAAGGTCTACCTGGAGCCTTCTCTTCTACAGGCTAAACAGCCCCAGCTCTCTGCCCTAGTTCAGATCAGAGCCAGTTCCTCCATCTCGAAAAGGGACCTGATGGCTGCTGGTCAAAGCTGAGCCAATGAGGGACACCAGTTGTGCATCTTTGATAACGTTTTTTAGAAAGCATAAAAAATGTTTGTGCATCTGCAGCTGGCAGAGGAGTGAAAAAATGTGAGAGAAGCAGCCCTGCAGACACCACGGTCAGCGAAGTTCCAGGTGCCAGAACAGAAGTTCCCCGCAGCCTGCTGAGAGGCCCATGCTGGAGCAGGCTGTCCCCCTGCAGCCTATGGACACCACGGCAGAGCAGATCTGCACGCTGCAGCCTGTGGAGGGGCACCACGGTGGAGAAGGTGGATGTGCAGCCACTGGAGAAGAGCAACCACAGGAGCAAGATTTGTGGTGGGAGCTGCAGCCCATGGAGAGGAACCCACTCTGGAACAGTCTGATCCTGAAGGACTTTCCCCAACTTGGTACAGATCCATGCTGAAGAACTTCTTGAAGAGCTGCTGTCTGTGGGGAGGTCATGTAGGATCAGTTTGGGAAGGATGGCATCCCATGGGAGTGACCCCACACTTGAAGGGGGGGAGAGTAACCCCGCACTTGAAAGGGGGAGAAGGGGAAGAGAGAAACATGGAAGGAGCAGCGGAGATGAAGCATCATGGACTAATGCCCCCATTCCTTATCACCCTGCACCTCTTGGTGGGAGGAGGTAGAAGAAGTGGGGTGGTGGTAAAGTTGCTTCTAGTTGTCTTTTAGTTGTCACTGCTCTGCACTGCTATGTGCTGTCAATAAATGATGTTAATCTTCCCCAAGTCTGTCCTGTCTGGGACAGTAGTTGTGAGCCATTTCTTGGTCCTTACCTCAGCCCATGAGTTGTTTCTTTGTATTTTCTCCCTGTATCCTGCTGAGGAGGGGTGTTGAGAGAGCAGCACGGTGGGCACCTGGGAGACAGCCAAGGTTAACACACCAAAGCTGGGCATTGAGTTTGGGGATAATCTGGGGGCCCTGGCACAGTGGAAGCTTCCTGTACTGTTATTGCTTTATGTGCATTCCCCTCTGCAGGACAACCAAACCCCACAGCCCCTGCTGTGGCTCTCTGGGACCTCTCTGCAGTCACCGCATCAGGCAGCATGCATGCAGGGGTAAGGAAATGTTCCCCCAGCACAGCCCCCTGCCAGCCCTCACTGCCCCGGCCCCCACTGCCCTTCTGCTTTAGCAGCCTCCCCCCTTCACCCTGCCCTGCCCCAGCCCCAGCATGTCCCTCACAGGGGTTCACAGACAGCCCTGCCTTGGGGCTTGCTGGGCTCTGGACCAGGCTGGGCTGGCCGTTCCCCCGGTACAGGCCCTGAGCCCAGCAGGAGGATGGAGGTGCTCACGTTTCAGTGATCGGCCACCCCCAAACCGTGGTGGAAGGCTGGTGCTGGGAACTGCTGCCGTGAGGGGCTGGGCCTGGTGGTAATTTTCTTGGTCAGTTTCTCCTTTTTTCCTGCTACAAGTAGCAGAGCAAATCATGTCTGACCAATCTGGTGGCCTTCTATAATGGAGTGATTGCATCAGCTGACAAGGGAAGATGGCACCTTGCTGGACTTGTACAAGACCTTTGACACAGTCCCACATGTCATCCTGATCTGCAAGTTGGCGAGTGGTGGATTTGAAGGGGGGAGCATTCAGTGGATAATGAATTGGCTTGAAGGCTGTGCCCAGAAGTGTTGGTCAATGGCTCCATGCCCAGGCGGAGGCCAGTGGCGAGTGGTGTTCCTCAAGGGTCTGTCTTGGGACTGGTGCTGTTTAGTATTAATATCAACGACGCAGACAGTGGGATCGAGTGCACCCTCAGCAAGTTTGCAGATGACACTAAGCTGAGTGGTGCAGCGATACACCAGAAGGAAGGGATGCCATCCAAGGGACCTGGACAAGCTAGACAAGTGGGCCCATGTGAACCTAAGGAGGTTCAACAAGACTAAGTGCAAGATGCTGCACCTGGTTCAGGCGATCCCAGACATGAGGACAGACTGGGTGAAGAACTCATTGAGAGCAGGCCTGCAGAGTGTGGGTGTGCTTGCAGCCCAGAAGGCCAACTGCATCCTGGGCTGCATAAACAGAAGATAATGGCAGGACAAGGGGGAAGGTTTTCAAAGGAAAAGAGAGAAGATTTAGATTAGAGATTAGGAGGAAATGCTTCACTCAGAGGGTGGTGAGGCACTGGAACAGGTTGCCCAGAGAAGCTGTGGATGCCCCATACCTGGACGTATTGAAGGCCAGGTTTGACGAGGCTCTGGGCAACCTCATCTAGTTGTTGGCATCCCTGCCCATGGCAGGAGGGTTGGAACTAGATGATCTTTAAGGTCTCTTCCAACCCAAGCTGTTCTATGATTCTGTGATTCTATGATCTCTGCCTTGAGGTACGCTGCCTGAGAGCCCCTTGGGCATGGGGATGGTGGGCAGGGCCCCAGGACCTCCTCTGCCTGCTCCCTCCTCCCGTGGGGCTCATGGAGGCTTCCAGCCCTGCAGAGGACCCAGAAGAGGGCTTGTCCTGCCCATGGTCACAACTGGACCATGGCCCTCCACATTCACCCCTGCACCTCCAGCCTTTCCCAAGGATTATGTTTGGGGTACTGGCAAGCACTCAAGGTGTGGAGATTGTCTCAAGGACATGTGCTAGGGACAGGGACTGAGGAACAGCATGGGTCCTGGGTCATGCTTGCCTCTCCAAGGCAATTTCCAGCCCAGATCATGCCTTCAGTCTCCATCCCTCCTCGGATCTTTTTGGATACTCCTGGTTAACTCTGTTCTGGCCGTTCTGGTCAGGGTGGGAAACAGACGCAGTGTACTGGGTCTGGCTGGGATGTTAACTTTCCCTGCAGCAGCCCATACAGTGCTGTGCTCTGCACTTGTAGCTAGAGCAGCACTGGTATCACAGCAGTGTTGTGTCTGCTGCTGAGCAGTGCTGGTACAGCATCAGGACTCTCTCTAACCCTCCCAGAGCCAGCAGGCTGGGGGTGGGCAAAAAGTGAGAAAGGAACATCACCAGGGCAGCTGGCCTAAACCAACCAAAGGGATATTCCATACCATATGATGTCACACTCAGCAATAAAAGGTGGAAGAAAGAAGCAGAGGGGAGGGTGGAATCTCATTGGGAAAACGTCGGTCCTCCTGAAAAACAGCTACGGGCATTGAGGCCCTGCTTCAAGGACATGGTCAAGCATCGCTCATTTGTGGGAAGTAGAGAGTAATTTCTTTCTTCTGCACTTCCACCCAGCCTTCACTTGTTTTGTTTTCTTTTCCCTTTTCCCCTCCCTTTTCCCCTTCCCCCATTTTCCCTTTAGTTAAATTGTTAAATTAATAATAATCTTTTATTTTTCCCTTTAATTAAATTACCCATATCTCAACCTGTGAGTTGTTTTTTCCTTTACTTCTTCCCCTCCTCTTCTGAGGAGGGGGAGTGAGAGAGCGGGTGTGGTGGAGTTCAGCTGCCTAGCATGGTAAAACCACTGCACCCGAGTGGATAGGAACGAGTGCTGCCAAAACTCCTTCCTCAGGGGTCTTTAGATATGCAGGATGCTTGGAAGGATTATGAAGCATTTCCAAAGGCACTGGGTATGTTCAGATATGCCTGAGGATGATCAGAATCCCCTCCACAGTCTCCCTTGCCTGTGCCTGCTGCGTCCCCATTGCCTCCACAGAGACTGCAGACACCTCCTTTACCTCAGATACAGAGATACCACACAGAGGCTATGAGAGAGTCAGCTCACACCCAGAAACACACTTTATGTGGGCTCCAGGAGAAAGAGAGCAGGTTGATGCCTCAGCAGAAGTGGAAGGAAGCCAAACAGTTGTGAAGGAACATGTAACCACTTATAACAAAAGCAACAGAAAAAACTCTATTCATGTATATTAATAAATCATACATATTATATGCATAAAAAAACAGTAACAGCACCTAAAACCAAACAGGTCTGTCATGGGACAGACTGAGAGTCATTTGTGGAGAGAGAGGAAAAGTTTATCACTTCTGAAAAATGTCCATGAAATCACTTTCCTCAGGGCATCCTTCAGCTCCTGGTTCCTCATGCTGTAGATGAGGGGGTTCACTGCTGGAGGCAGCACCGAGTACAGAACTGCCACCACTACATTCAAGGATGGGGAGGACAGGGAGGGCGGCTTAAGGTAGGAAAAAGTTCCTGTGCTGATAAACAGGGAGACCACGGCCAGGTGAGGGAGACATGTGGAAAAGGCTTTGTGCCTTCCCAGCTGAGATGGGATCCTCAGCACAGCCCTGAAGATCTGCACATAGGACATAACAATGAAAACAAAACACCCCAAAAAGAGAAAATCACTCAATATGAGGAGTGCAACTTCCCTGAGGTAGGAATTTGAGCAGGAGAGCTTGAAAATCTGGGGGATTTCACAGAAGAACTGGTCCACGGCATTGCCTTGGCAGA
>JADZGK010000128.1:338131-348411 GCA_018104995.1 Cairina moschata | reverse complement strand
TGTTTTGTTTTGTTTTGTTTTGTTTTGTTTTGTTTTGTTTGTGGTTGTTTTTGTGCATATTCTTATTACATTAATTCAGATAATGAACATCCATTAAAACGATACGGATGTGCCTGTTAACTATAGCTTATAGACTCTGTGCATGTGAAGCCATGCTCTCTGTGAATTTAACCTTAAGGAAGGAGCTTGCACTGCCTTCTTAGTCTGACATCCTTCCTCTGAGACCAGGCCTGGCTCTGCAGGGGCAGTGCCCGTGTGCAGGGGTGCAGAGGTGCAGAGGAAAAGAGTCCCATCCCAGCAGCACGGCCAGGGAGCACCAGCGCTTGGGGCATGCAGAGCTGCTCTCTTGCCACTGCCGCCCTGTCCTGCTGAGCCCTGCTGGTGGGCTCAGGCCCGGCTGCTCCTGGAGCTTGGTGCCAGTGCTGCTGTGGGGCTGTGCTGGGACTGCAGGCAGGGACAGGCAGTGGGCACGGCAGTGGCACAGCTGGCCTCCACTGCAGCACTTCCCTGCTAAGGGGGGATCTCCTCCGAGGTGGACTGAGCACAGCTCTAGTGCTCAGTCTGGTGTGAGCAGGTAGAGGAGAGCTCTGCAGCCCCAGAACACACAAAAACCTCAGCAAAGGAGCCTGGCGAGTGATTCCTTGCAGCCCTGGGGCAAAGGCAGTGACCCCATGAGCTGGGTCTGCCTCCCAGCCTGCCCAGCACAGCCCTGCACAGTGCCTCCGTGACCCGGGCACCACAGCCCCCTCGCTCTGCAGAGCAGCACCGCCAGCTGGGGCTGGGGCTGGGGCTGGGGCTTGGAGGGTGCTTCCCCTGAGTGTCATCTAGGCCAGCTTCAGGCTTCTGGATGTGAGCGTGATCTTCACTGTGCACAAGGATCTGACAGACCGCCAATAGGCATGGGGCTGGAACATTGCCTGCAAGGTCCCTCCTGCCCTAGCACCTCCCAGGACTGGCACAGAACTGGCTCCTGAGTGTCAGAGAGGCTGGGAGCCCAGCAACTGTGCCATGAGCTTGGAGGATCACAACCAGATCATTTCTACCTGGGCAGGTCCTGGCCCAAAAAGGGGGTGTTTTGTAGGTGTGGTATTATAAGCTCAGTGGTGCCTCAGAAGCACTAAGTCCAGCAGGAAGTGACTGGCTGTTCAATGGCCTGTGAGTTGAGCTCTTTCTGAAGCAGCTGACAGGTCACCCTTGACTCCTGGCTGGGATCTGTGCCTTTAGGCTCACATCTGCCAGTGTCCATGGTAGGGCAGCAGAAGGCACTTGCTGTGCATGTACTTTCTGAGATCGGCTCTTTCTAAGTACCTGGTAGGCCGCATAGTGGAAGAGGGCTTGGATAGGGGTTGTCGTGTCAGAGGTGTCAGCTTTTGCCTGAAGCCATCCTTTAGGATTGCTTTCAGTTTTCTACACAGAGGGGGGCACTGCCTCTAAGACGCTTGGGGCAAACTGAACCGTGCGTGAGGGTTTGGAAAAAGGTACCCTGGGGGCACAGAAGCTTTTCTATATCCAGAAGTTGGAGGCAGGAAACAAAATTTTGGGGTGGTACAAGAACTGCTGGGCATATTGTACATGGTTCACCTGCAGCCTTTGTGTTATTTTCCATCCTGACTTATGTGCCATGTCAGTCTCAAGGAAGGAGTAGCCAACAGATATGAGACAGATACTCTGAGATCATGAAAGCCATCAGAAAGCTGTCTCTATGAAGACGACTGATATGGGGAGGTCAGGAGAAGCCTGGCCAGGAGAGATGTGAGATTTAAGGGAGGGAAAAAGAGTTTGGCAGGCAGAAATTAATAATTTCTGTGAGGTTAGAACATTCAGGCAATGTTGATTCTGCTGTAACACTGACTTAAAATCGTCATGTAAAGCCCTTGCACTATTTTAATCAGTGACATTAATCCCCAAAGCTAAATGCTATTACACACTCTGACAGGAATACACTACTCTTATGCCTGACCTCAAAGTATCCCTTGAAGCCAAAACTCAGCCCACAGCCCCTTTCCCTTACATTTACTCTCTTGCTCACCCTGATCTGATCAGCTTGTGGGCCACAAGGAGGAGATGGGTGGGAATGCTCTGAGGAGCTCAGCTCTGCCTCAGGATCTCCTGCTCCAGCAGCAGGAATGTGACTGTGGAAGGGACTGTGAGGTCACTTCTGTCTCTGCAGCTGATAGGGCAGCAGCAGGAACGTGTCACAGAAAGGGACTGGGAGGTCACCTCTGTCTGGAGGTGGCAGGTCAGCCTTGCCTTCTCCCTGGGAGCTGCACTTTTGGGCTGACATCTGGCAGTGGCCCTGCTAGGCCAGCAGAAGGCACCTGCTTGGCATGCTGACTGGGGGACCCCCTCTGCCTCCAGAGCCAGGAGGACCCAGGCAGAAAGAAGGCCCCAACATGGGTTGTCCTGTCCCTTCTGCTTGAGTCCATGACTGCACAGCAGCAGGCACAAGGCTTGGCTGTGTCTCCACAAGAAGCTGCAAGGCCAGCAGCAGTCCCCTGGCTTGGAAGATTCTAGTGAGTGTCTATGATCTGACCTTAGCTTCGTTTTTCAAGGAACATCTGTTGAGGGTTGATGAGATATTTGTGAAATGATGGAAATGCTGGGATGAGAGCAAGGTGGTGAACAGAGATGGGTGTCTGCAGACTTCCAGGAAATAGGACAAAGTGTGGGACAGCATTTTAAACCATGCAAAGGAGAAGGCAGAGTGCTGGCAAGAATGGAAGGCCTCAACAGCCCTGTCACTTTGGCTAGAGCTTATGAGAAGACGACATATAGTCATTGCAGTGCAGCCTCTTTGCTTCCTTGCAACCCTGTGCAGAGGCAGGGTGGTGTCATACCAGTGTTCTTCTCATGGCATCACCCTGCCCACCACATTCCTCAGACCCCCAAGAAAAGTCCTGAGCCAGACAGGGGGGTGCAGGATCTCTCCTCGCAGTGAGTGGGGTCAGGCCTTGGCCCTTTTGCTTCACCAAAACCAACCAAGACTTTTCTCAGCACAGTGCTTTGCCCGTCTATAATCATGGCCTCCAATTATCTGTGCTAACATATCCCTGGGGAAGCTTTGTTAGTAACAGCCCTCAGTAGGACCATTAATACTCCAAGTCACTTCAGCTTTTCCTTTTGCATTTGCTTTTTCACACAGTTGCATTATCCTCCTCTCAGTACCCAAGTTTCATTGACTCAGCACCCAAATACTCCATGGAACTCATTAAAGCACAGAAACTCCTAAGGAGCCATGTCTCTCCCACCAGTTTCTTCAAGTCTTCAAGACTTGTTCAGTTAATTGGAGAGCTTTCATGTTCTAGTTAAGGGGGAAGATTTCAAGGAGCATCTAATAAAAATCTTTCCTCATTTTAAAGGCTGAATTTTGTTGTGTTTCAGGTTAGAGCATCATTCTCCTATAGGTATTGGTCTAGGGTTTCTCCTTTGAAGCCCTGCTTAGATGGGAAGAACAGGGGTTTTCCTATTTCAAAACAAACAACAGGAAATCATGCCGCCGTTTCAAAAAAAAAAAAACAAAGTTCAAGTTCCTTATTTTGTTGCCTCCAGTGATGTTTACGTTCCCAAAAGGATGACTGTACATGATGTATTTTACAGTGCTTCATAGGAAATTTTAAATAATCGTGTTAATATTAATCCATATCATACTAACTCAGTGATAAATGATGAGGGTATTACTAAGGAAACCATTAAAAGACTGCTGAGAGATGGGCGAGCTTGGACTCACTGAAACTCAAAGCAGCAACTGGGTCACTGAGAGCAGTCTGAATGGTCAAAGAGTAAAGGGAGGGAAAACCAGGAGAACAATGGGAAGTCCAGGTCCAGACAAGCAGGTGGAAAGGGGACATTCAGCATGTTCTGTGTAATCAAGATGGGTTTTGTGCCTGGAAGACAAGAGAGCACACCATGATAGACAAAGCAATGAGACTCCAAGTACAGGTGAACATCACTATTTCTTCTCCTGTCATTAATATAAACCATGGAAATTAGCATTTCTTCATGATAGAAATTGCACTTCACATGAGACATTTTACAGAAGGGATTGAATCATTTGATCTGATGAGTAGTCGCTTTATCATTTGAGTACTAAAGAAATAACTGGGTGTTCAGACAGAGAGCTGCTGTCTGATCATAAACATAACCAGGAAAAACCTCCAGTGGCCCCGTTGTGTTTCAGGCACTTCCCTGCACTGGCAGATGTCATTAAAGACCTGCAGGAGGCAGGAACCCTTTGGGAAAATCAGGTGGAGCCAGGTGGAGTTCCCAGGGCACCTCCACTGCCAGCAGTGGTCTTTGTCCCTGCAACTGCAGCCCAGTGCAGCACAGGAAACCCCTTCAAAGACAAACCTCTTCTTCAGTGGTGTCCTGGGATTCACCTAGATTTGAAATGGCCATTGGAAACCTGACATACTCTCCCTTATTCCTACTAGACACGTGAACATCCGTTTACCTTCCTGGGTCATCTTTAGCAAACTCAGGCTGAAAAACTCAAGTACAGCATGCTTGAAATGGCTGAGCCAGAACCCATCAGCTTGCCCCACGTTGGAAATGGCCCCCCTCCAGCTAAGGTTTTGAAACTGAAAAATGTGAAATGATCCGTGAGGTCAATGTGCGGAGTAAGGGAAGGTCACACACATTGTGCTGGAGTAGTGTGGTGGTTTTACCGTACTAGGCAGCTAAACACCGCAACCGCTCTCTCACTCCCTCACCTTAGATGAGGAGGGGAAGAAGTAAAGTAAAGAACAACTCACGGGTTGAGATAAGGATAATTTAATTAAATGGAAATAATAATTATTATTATAATAAAGGAAAGATTATTATTAACTAAACAATTTACCTAAAGGGAAAAAAAGGGGGGAAGAGGAAAAGGGAGAGGGAGAGGGAAAAAAGAAAAACAAACAAACAAAACAAATAAAGGTTATGTGGAAGTGCAGAGGAAAGAAATTACTCGTTTTCCCAACAAGAGCCCACCCCTCCCCTCTGCTTCCTGTTTCCACCTTTTATTGCTGAACCCAGTACTAGTAGCAGAAGGCAAAAGCATTGCATTGGGCCTCAGAATAATCAAGGAGACCTAATCTAGTTTATCCATGAGAAAAAGCAGAGTGAAGGACGTTGAGTTGTGTCCTAACATGAAGAAGGATGTGCATCACTGGTGAAGGAACTCTCTTTTTGTGCCACCACCAATGCAAATTATACAAGAACTATATCAAATAAAGGTAACCTGTTCCACACTGGCTCTGTCACACCACGGGACAGGGGAGAGACCTTTTTCAGTTTCAGCCTCTTTTTCAGAGAGGCTTTGCCCTCTCCCTGCTCACCACGAGGCATAGCCTGGCCCTGAACGCTCCCTGAGTGCCTTGCAGGTCCTGGCAGGCTGCGGGGAGGGGACAAATTCCCTGGGCGCCCTTCCTGCTCTGCCCAGCCCAGCAAGGGCCCAGAGCGGCCTCCTCTCCCCTGCCCCTGCAGCTCTGGGCTCCCTTGGCGCAGCCCTGGTTCTGCAGCACCAAGCCCTGCTGGGAGCCCTCCCCTGCATGCTGCCACTGCTCCCTGACGCTGCTGTTGCCCTCTGCCGGGCACTGCCCAGCCCAGCCCAGCCCCTGCCCACCTCTCCCCACCTCCCTGCCCTCTCCCCAGCCCAGCAGCCCAGGCTGGTCTGTCCCCAGGGCAGTGCCCACCGCAGGCTGCTGCAGGGCTCTGGGCATGGCCACCACAGCCCCAGCCCCTCAAAGGCACCGCAGATTCTGGCACAAAGGCGGCTCTGGGCCTCCCCAGCAACCCCCATGCTGGGGCCAGCCCCAGCTCAGGAGATGGAGGTCCGTGAAGCTGCAGGAGCCCTGCTCTCTTGCCTGGCAGATCCCCAGCACACAGTGCCTGTGCCCCGCAGGGCCAGCCCCGCTCCCCAGGCCAGCACAAGAGGCCTGGCCCAGCCACAGAGCAGCCTGCCCCGAGCAGGGGCCTGCACAAAGAGCTTTCCCTTTGCCCTTTACCCATCAGTGCAGGCCCAGCAATGTGGTTCTGCTCTTCCCCAGGGCCATCCCTGCTCCCACACAGGGCCCAGGGCAGTGTGTCCATGCTGGCCTGGACGGCCGTTGCTGCTTCCCTCCCTGTGCTCCCTGCAGGGCCCCAAGCTGGCGGTGCTGCTGCGAGAGCCAGGGGCTGTGGTGCCCTGGGACCCCGCATGTCTTTGCCCTGCCCGTGCTGCTCAGGGTGGGCAGTAGACCTACGTCCATGGGGATCTCTGCTGCTGAGCCCCTTTCCATCTGCCCTGATGGCTCAGCAGCACAGGGCAGTGCTGGGCAGGGCCATGGGGTGTCTCTAAGGGCACAAAGGGCAGGTGAGTGCTGCACCAGACCTGGCCCAGGAGCCTATAAGGAGGATCTCCACTCTAACTTTGCAGTCTTATGGGCCTTCACCTGCTGGCTCTTCATTGCCTCCCCTGGCATTGCAGAGACTTCCTTAGAACAAAGACACCTCAGATTCACTTTTCCCTCTAAAAAATACACCTAAAAATTCTTCTTTGGATGGTCACTCATTTTAAGTGGTCCTAATCACTGCCCACTGAGCACATTGTCCCTGCAGATCCCCTGACATCTCCTGGCAGCTCCAGATTCCTCCACAGGCCTGCATCGGCCATCAGCCCCACTGCAGGAGGTGCAGTCCCATCGAGATCAATCCAGTTGTCTACTTTGGGAAGTGCCAGGATAAAGAGAGTTCTTGGTGCAGCCCTTGATCCCTCACAGAACACCCTGGGACTTTTTAAGACTGAACTCCACAAAGATGCCCAGAAAACAGAAGAGCAGGGAGCAACCCCTTGGCTGTGTTCCTGGCAGCAGCTTTGGAAGAGGCGTCTAGGCTTGTGGGTTTGCCCTGAGCAAGACCCTCTTGATACTGTGGTGCTAGCAGGGAGGCAGATGTGATCCAGTGCTGCACAGTGCCTGCTGCTGCCTGCAGGAATTGGGATGCCACTGTAGAGACAAGAGGACACTCACCAAGGTACATGAGATCTGATGGCTTATCCAAATAAAAGAGAAAAGGAGAACAATGTGGAGACCAAAAGAGAGCAGCAGTGAAAAGGCCACGTTCTGCTGCTGGCCATGGCCCTGGCTCCAGGGAAGCAGCAGCCTTGACCCAACCTCCTTGTGACACCTGGGCTCCTTGTCCTGAGCCCCTTCTGCATGCTGGGGCGCCTCCCCCAGCTCCAGACGGGATGGGAAGAGAGGGCAGCTGATAACAATGTAGTTCTGATTTTTTTTTTTATTGTGTTTATCTACATGGTAAGCCTGCTTCTTTAAGTAAGTAGAAGATTGAGTCATTTTAACGGAAAGAAAAATATAATAGCAGGTTAAGGATAACATTATTTGAACCAACACAAATAATTTGAAGAAAATATTTATACAGAAATATAATAACAATATTTTTTCCTCACAGTTCATGAAATAATCAGGGGACTTAAAGTCATTATTGCTTCCAAAAAAGCAGGTTCCCAAAGACTTTCTTTACTGCATTCTTAAGCTCCTGGTTCCTCATGCTGTAGATGAGGGGGTTCAGTGCTGGAGGCACCACTGAGTACAGAAGTGCGACCACCAGGTCCAGGGATGGCGAGGAAATGGAGGGGGGCTTCAGGTAGGCAAATATGGCAGTGCTGACAAACAGGGAGACCACGGCCAGGTGAGGGAGGCACGTGGAAAAGGCTTTGTGCCAGCCCTGAGAAGAGGGCATCCTCAGCACTGCCCTGAAGATTTGCATGTAGGATAACATGATGAAAACAAAACAACCAAATGCTAAAAATACACTAAACACAAGTGCCCCAACTTCCCTGAGGTAGGCGTCTGAGCAGGAGAGCTTGAGGATGTGGGGGATTTCACAGAAGAACTGGTCCAAAACATTGCCATGGCAGAGGGGCAGGGAAAATGTGTTGGCCGTGTGCAGGACAGCATTGAGAAAGCCACTGCCCCAGGCAGCTGCTGCCATCTGGGCACAAGCTCTGCTGCCCACGAGGCTCCCGTAGTGCAGGGGCTTGCAGATGGCAACGTAGCGGTCGTAGGCCATGACGGTGAGAAGGGAATACTCTGTACCCGCTAAGAAGGGAAAGAGAAAAACCTGAGCAGCACAGCCTTGACAGGAGATGGCCCTGGTGTCCCAGAGGGCATTGGCCATGGCTTTGGGCAGAGTGGTGGAGATGCAGCCCAGGTCAAGGAGGGCGAGGTTGAGGAGGAAGAAGTACATGGGGGTGTGGAGGCGGTGGTGGCAGGCTACAGCGCTGAGGATGAGGCCGTTGCCCAGGAGGGCAGCCAGGTAGATGCCCAGGAAGAGCGTGAAGTGCAGGAGCTGCAGCTCGCACGTCTGCGAATGCCAGCAAGAGGAACTCAGTGATGGAGCTTCTGTTGGACATCTGCTTTTTTGGGGATGTGATCCTGAACAAAGAGGAGAAAGAACAGTAACAATGTACAACAGACTTAGAGAAAAACTCATCCCATTACTCATTTAGAATCTCCAGAATATTGTCCATTTCCAGGAAGACATTTGGCAGGTCACTTTCCTGAGTTCTTCCTGATGCCTGAGGGTATCCCTGGGAGCAGTGGACTCCTCTGTGGGCAATGGAAGAGTCAGTTATGCCCAATAGCCAGAGGTAAGGGGGAGCATCGGGTAATCTCAGACTCACTTCACTCCTGATATCAAAGAACCTTGCCCCAGTGTTGCTCCCGGGTTACCCAACTTCAGAGCAGATATACATGTATATACGTGGTTTATTTTTTATTTATTTATTTATTATTTTTATTTTATCGGGTCAGACTTTTTGTTGTTACTAACCTACCACACCTGCTGAGTTTTTCTAAAACAGAAATCCTGGGCATTTCTCCAGCACATAAGAAAAATATTGTGGATCCTCAAAAAAAAGGGACTGGGCCTATAGTGCAGTGTCCTTTATTGAGGACAGACAATCTGTTCATCAGTGCTGGTCTCAGCCACTCTGTGAGAGCTGCAGGAAAGTTATGCTCAGTTGTTCATCTGAACAGAACCTGAACACTGCTGAGAGCAGAGGAATCCAGGCTCAAAGTGCCCATCTCCAGACCCCTCACCCTGTCCCCGTACTCCCCATCCCTTAAGCACACCGAGGGCTCTCTCTATGGGCATGTGAAAGCCCCATCCCCAGCCAGCCTGGGAACAAGACCAGCAGCAGCACGGCCAGCTGGAGAAGCCAGCAGGAATGCCAGCGTGCTGCTGCCAGGGGAGGCAAGGCCAGGGAGGGACAGACGGACACTCAGCAGACCCTCCTGTGCTGCAGCTCTGCCTGCAGACGAGGCAGCTCCTGCTGGGGACACCGGGGGCTTGAGGGCAGAGGCTGTGCTGGTGGGAGAGGAGAGCAGGGGGTGTCCCAGGGAAGGTGCCTGTCCTGCAGGGGATGGCAGGGAGGTGCCTGAGCCCTCCCTCTCACAGCATTTCTGGCAGCAGCTCCCTCTCACCACCTGCCCTGCTCATATCTCTACTGCCTTCCAATGTCCTTGCTGGAAGCAGGATCTCTGTCCCCATGCATCTTCCAAGTTCTTCCTTACAGACCCCATCCCACAAGCTGTGCGCTTCCTGAGTACAGGGCAACACGGGGGTTGCAGCTCCTAAAGACTTGATAAGTCCTGAGGAGACAACAAACGTTGTTGTTTCAGTCTTTAAGCTGAGGTGCCTGAAGTTTAATTGCTGCCATATTGATCTCTCACTGGAATAATCTTGGAGTCTCCATATCCTCTACAATCGAGAAAATACATTGTCATGAAACCTGCCTCTCCTCCACACCAAGACTCTGAAAGCACAGAATCCAAGCAAGTCTTCCATTTCAAATAAACCAAGTCTCAGTCTTCCTCTTAAAATGCCCCATCTAAAACATTTTCTATGCCACATTACAGGTAGAATAAGACCCGTCCTGACACATGCTGTCAGCCATCGGATGTGCCAGATGTAGAAGACCCCTCTGGCAACCCCACCTGCATGGCCCTGCTGCCAGAGACTCTGTCAAGAGCCTGCAGATGTGTCCTGCCACACGCTGCCCTCTGTTGTTGCGCTCCTCAGTGCCTCCAAGCCCTCTCTCCTTCTCTCGTCTCTGCGTGCCAGCTGCGGTCAGAGCCCCCAGCCCTGCTGCGCTGTGCAGAGGAGCTGCTCCTGGGCACAGCTGTCTCTCTGCACCAAGGCCCTCTTGCCTCGAGCTCTCTCTGTCCCACGAGCCCGGCCCAGCTCACCACCACAGCACCAGCCCAAGGCACTGCAATCACCCCTCTGGGGGCTTGGCT
>JADZGK010000128.1:280192-290232 GCA_018104995.1 Cairina moschata | reverse complement strand
AATAAAATAAAATAAAATAAAATAAAATAAAATAAAATAAAATAAAATAAAATAAAATAAAATAAAATAAAATAAAATAAAATTGAAATTTAAAATAATATAATTGAAATAACCATTGGAATCAGAGAAATTCAGCTTAAATCTTTGTAAACACCTGGACATCCATGGTTTCTCTTAGGTCTTCTGTGGCAAACAGGAAGAAAAGTAAGGATAATATGTCTTCAAGTGGCTGTAGCTTGGCCTCTTTTGGGAAATCATCTCCTTTGAGCCACAGAAACCTAAATTGAGTAATGTGAAAAGACCTGCCCAGTCAATAGAGTAGGGCAAAGTCATGCTTCCTTTGCTATAGATACAAAAGGCAAAAAGAATTGCATTGTGCCTTACACTGCTCAAGGACGTGTAAACCATCTCATGCATCTTTACCTCAGTACTGACAAGTTCATCAATAAACCATGCTACCAAATTCTACATCTACACCTTGGTTCTCCAGTCAATGAACCAGCTCATGGATGGCAATCAGGGAGTCTCAATTAGTGCGATGCTTCCTCAGGTGTGCCACCATGGTAGCCATTGGCACCTGCTGTTCTTCAACCCTCAGCAAACCCACAACAGAAGGATTCTATGGAAGACCATGTAAGCTAGACAATTGTTTAATGTCCCCAATCCCCAAGGCAGCTATGCCAAAGCCCCACCAGTAGTGCCCTCCTGGAGCTTTGAAGTACCCTCTCCTGAAGCAGTCTATGCCGAGGATGCACATAGCCTCTGGGCTAGTCCCAATGGGGTGCTTTTGCCATTCCTTCCCAGTTAGACTCCCTTCAGCCTCCAGACAGTTAACTGCTGGGATCCTCCTGTCACTCCAGAAATACAGGTGGGATTCTGCCTGTTTAAGTCTTGATGGCATTAGGGTACACTGTGCACCGGTGTCCAGTAGAGCCTGACACATTTGTGGGTCTGATGTGCCAGGCCATTAAACATACACAGTCCAGTAAACTCGATTGTTCAGAAACAGCAGGAGAAGCCTCGCAAGGGGTGGTACTGCTGGTGAGAACACATTTGTGCCAGCAGCCTGAGTGGGCAGCAGCTGTGCACAGGTGAGGAGGGGAGGCCAGGAAGTGCATGCCAAGAGTGCTCCTGCCAGCAGAGACAAGGCCAGGGCCGAGGCCTAGTTTAGAGGCAGGCCCAGGGCAGGGGGCTGCAAGGGCCATGCTGAGCTCTCTGCCCCTGTAGCAGCTGCCCTGGCCCTCAGCAGATTTGCTGGCCAGCATGCATGGGGAGGTGCTGGCGTGCATCAGAGAGCAGCAAGGAGGGCGCTGGAGAGGGCCGGGGCCAGGCAGGTGACAGAGCCGAACCCCATGCAGGGGCTGGCTGCGGGTCCTGTCTGCTGCAGCCACTGCACGAAGTATGGCAGGAGGAGGGCAGGCAGGGCTCGTGGCCCTGGGGCACAGCCTGGCCCTGGACGCTCCATGAGCACCTTGCAGCTCCTGACAGGCTGCAGTGAGGTGCCCCTCAGCCTTCCCTCCTGTGCTCCCAGGGCACATGGCTGCCTCCGGCCCAGCTCACTGCCCACCAAGAACGTCCGACAGGGCTGCTTCCCAAGCTGGGCCTTGCCCAGCGTTAGTCCCCTGCAGGGGCAGAAAATTGCCCTTGTCTTGGTGGCTTTTCATGGCATTCCTCTTAGTACATGCTCTTCTCACCCTTTTTCTCTATAACTGAATAGAGAGGCCTAGGAGAACATTTTGGTACAGACTACTGCAGAAAAAAACATCAAGGCCCTCAGCCACATCTCTGCTTTTCCTCCATGTTGCAGGTGTTTCTTCATTCCACAACCTCTGCTGTACCTGAAGAGAAATGATGAGAAAGAAGAGTCACAGAAAATGACTACCTTCTGGTTAATTACCAAGAGCTGTAAATGAGGTCTTTGGGTTAAAAAACAACAATGACAACAACAACAAAAGGTCGAAGAAGTGAGATGGAGAAAAATGTTTTTATTGGACTAGTATTGCAAAGAATGAAAAGCAATTTTGAAATACATGAACAAAGGTGTTTCTGCCTTGTCCGGGTTTATGTGAGGAAGATGTGCAGGTACCTCATTGATGGGGAAATACTGTAGATTAGAATAACATCCTCAGTGCCTCCTTTAGCTCCTTGTTCCTCATGCTGTAAATGAGGGTTTCACTGCTGGAGGCAACACCGAGTATAGAACTGAAACCGCCCTCCCAGGGATAGGGAGGTGGTGGAGGGAGGCTTCAGGTAGGCAACCATGGCAGTGATGCTATGCAGGGAGACCGCATCCAGGTGAGGGAGACATGTGGTAAAGGCTTTGTGCCGGCCCTGCTCAGAAGGCATCCTCAGCATAGCCCTGAAGACCTGCACATAGGCCAGAGCAATGAAAACAAAACATCCAAATGCTAAACAGACACTGAACGCAAGTACTCCAACTTCCCTAAGATAGGGATCTGAGCTGGAGAGCTTGAGTGGAGCTTGGAGGAGAGCCTGAGGAGAGCTTTGACTCAAAACAGAGCACTTTGACACAAAACAGCACATCTTTACACTTGCTGAGCGCTCTTCTCAGCACTCTTCTCATCCTAATCCAAAACAAAACACCCTTCCACCTACTAGGAGGAAAATGAACTGTGTCCTAACTGAAACCAGGACAAGGGTGCACTCTATTCCATCATCCAGGCCACTGACAAATAAGTTGAACAGGATTGGACTCAGTGTAGGTCCCTGGGAGACACTGCTGGCTACAGGCCTCCAACTAGACTCTGTTCCACTAAGCACGACCCTCTGAACTCTGCCATCCAGCCAGCTCACAACCCACCTCACCGACCACTCCTCCATCTCACACTTCCTGAGCTTGCCTATGAGGATGTTATGGGAGACAGTGCTGAAAGCCTTGCTGAAGTCAACGTAGACAACATCTGCTGCTCTCCCCTCACCCACTCAGCTAGTCATTCCATCATAGAAGCCTATCAAGTTGATGAAGCATGGTTTCCCTTGGTGAATCCATGCTGACTACTCCTGATCACCTTCTTCTCTTCCACATGCTGGAGATGACCTCCAGGATGAGCTGTTCCATTGCCTTTCCAGGGATGGAGGTGAGGTTGGCCAGCCTGTAGTTGCCTGGGTCCTCCTTCTTGCCCTTGTTGAAGACCGGTATGACATGAGCTTTCTTCCAGTTTTCAGGCAGCTCTCCTGTTCTCCATGACCTTTCAAAAATGGTGGGCCAGCAGTAACATATGCCAGCTCCCTCAGAACTGATGGATGTACCCATTAGGGCTCATGGATTTGTGACTGTCAAGTTTGCCTAAGAGATCTCTGGCCTGATCCTCTTCAACCAAGGGAAAGTCCTCATTTCTCCAGATTTCCTCCCTTGTCTTGAAGGTCAGAGATTCCGGAGGGCTGCTCTTAGCAGTGAAGACTGAAGCGAAGAAGGCATTCAGTAATTCTGCCTTCTCTGTATCCTTTGTCACAAGGGCACCCACCTCATTAAGCAGTGGGCCCACATTTTCCTTCCTCTTCCTTCTGCTATTGATGTATTTGAAAAAGACCTTTTCTCAGACAATGGCCCTATATTCTTCCCAACTGGCTTGTCCCCTTTTCCACTTTATGTGTACTTCCTTCTTCCATTTCAGTCATTCCAGGATCTCCTTGATCATCCAAGCAGGTCTCCTGCTCCCTTTGTCTGACATTTTGCTCACAGGAATACACAGCTCTTGAGCTTGGAGGACTTGGGAGTTAGTGTGCTATTGCTGCCGGTGCATCATTGTGGCAGCCATCAGCACCTGCTCTTTGTCTCTCAGCAACCCCACAACAGAAGGGTCCTGTGTGAGACCAGGCAAGGTAGACAACTATTTGACATTCTGTGTATTCACGGCAGTTACGCCAACAGCCCTCTGGTACCCTTTTGTTTACTTGTTTGCCCTTGGAAAAAGCCAGAAAACCAGTCTGGAGGCATGTCGTTAGGGTTACCCAATGATGTTCACATTACTCAAGAGCTATCATGACCGGCCCAAAAGAAAGAAGGAGAAGGTGCCATGCCTTGTTCCCTCCACCAAGTGGATTCATGAGCATCATACCAATAGCACCTCAAATAATATTTATTGGTGCAGAGTTAGGGAAAGCATCACAAGCCCATATTTGCTTTCCTAGTGGTAACTTAGTAGTTTCTTGCAACCTGTAGTTGTTTTGCAGGGAAGGATTTGTAGCAATTTGTAATACAGACATTCATGAAAACAGAGCAACGAGGTGTCCGTGTCCTTTTGTACTACGGAATCCTACCAATCTACTGCTGTGATCCATGGGCAAGCTGACCCTCCTAGGTCCTGACCATTGATACTGTGATGCCCTTGGAGAGGTCCTCAAAGCTGCAGGAGCAACCACGGACCTGGGCTTGGAGACATCCCTTTGCTGCAGAGAACAGATTCAACCACAGGGGCTGGACCATTCAGATACCGGAGTGACAAGAAACTGGCTTTTTTAGCTCAGGTCTGCTGCCCCGTCACACACAGCCAGGCCTGTGGCTCATCTCCCTGTGGAGGATGAGGAGTCATAGCTCTTCTGTTGCCCAACTAAGAGAGAAATAAATACTCCACCTGTGGAAGGGCAGGGCTGGCAGGGAGGTGGCACAGGACAGGCAATCAATTCTTTCTCTTAATCCACACCCAGGCAGGGAGCCTTGAGACCACGGGTCAGTGTCTGTACTGCCCACAGGTACCTGCAGTCTTGTATCCTCAAGATCCATCTTCTGTATGTAACATTTTTACTTTTTTTTTTTTCTTTTTTTTTTTCCTTGCAGTTTGGGGCCAGCATTGGTTGACCTGGTACCTGGCAGTGAAAGGCTGTGTCTCACACTGTTGTGGTTCAACCCAGGCAGCAGCTAAACACCACACAGCCGTTCAGTCACCCTCCCCGCTCCCTCTCTGGGATGGGGGAGAGAAACAAGAAAATGAAGCCTGTGGGTTGAGATAAAGACAGTTATTAGGACAGAAAAAAAAAATATAATAGTACTACTACTACTAATGTGTACGAAACAAGTGATGCGCAATGAAATTGCTCACCACCCACTGACCGATGCCCAGCCTATCCCCGAATGGCTGCCCCCCTGACCCTGGCTAGACACCCCTATCTATTGTTTAGCATGACGTCAGATGGTATGGAATACCCCTTTGGGCAGTTTGGGTCAGCTGTCCTGGGTTTGTCCCCTCCCAGCTCCTGCTGCACCCACAGCCTGCCCATTGGCAGGACAGAGCGAGAAGCTGAAAAGTCCTTGGCTTGGTGTAAGCACTGCTCTGCAACAATTAAAACATCAGTGTGTTATCAACATTATTCTCATCTTAAATCCCAAACACACCACCCTACCAGTTGCTAGGAGGAAAATTAACTCTATCCTAGCTGAAACCAGGACAAGTGAGCAGCTCCTTTGGTATATTCCTGACACCAGCTTTGCAAGAAGCAGAGATGTGGCAGAGATGCCACTGCAGAGACAACTTTCACCAAGGTACATGAGACCTAAGGGCTTAGTCAAGTACAAGAGCTCAAGAGAACAACGTGGAAGCCAAAAGAGAGCAGCAGTGAAAAGGCCACATCCTGCTGCTGGCCATGGCCATGGCTCCAGGGAAGCAGCAGACCCGACCCGAAGGCTGCAGAAAGGCAGAGCCCAGCGGGCAGTGAGGGGCAGTCTCAAGGTCCACTGGGGCTGCTCCTCTGTGTGGCAGCAGCTCCAGGGGAGATGGGAAGAGATAGCATCTGAGACCAATGAAGTTCTCGTGGATTCTTTATTCTCTTTATCCACACAGGAAGCCAAGTTTTGTAGGTATATAGAATGATTGGGTGAAAGTAAATAAATTAAAAAAAATTAATAATTGACAGGATGCCATGAATAGAATTCAATCAAAATCACAATTTTAAGAGATAATATTAATAATAATAAAAGAATTGCAAGCTACTGTACTAAGAGATTGTTCAGATTTGAGATTGTTCAGATTGTTCAGGCTGCTCCCCCAACTCCAGAGGAGATGGGAAGAGATGGCAGCTGACACCAACAAAGTTCACAGCTTCTTTATTCTCTTTATCCACACAGAGAGCCTAGTTCTGTAGGTATATCAGATGACTGGGTGACAGAAAATAAAATAATTAATAGGCAGGATGACAGGAGTAGGATAGAGTCAAAATCACAAGAAATACTTTTAAAAATAATAAATGAATTACAAGCTATTGTATGAAGAGGTTTCTCAGATAACCTGCCTGTCCTGTTAGTTTTATAGGCACATTATTGATGCCAAAGAATCATGTGTCCAAAGAGTTTCCTCAAGGCTTCCTTGAGCTCCTGATTTTTCATGCTGTAGATGAGGGGGTTCACTGCTGGAGGCACCACTGAGTACAGAACTGTCACCACCAGGTCCAGGGATGGAGAGGAGATGGAGGGGGGCTTCAGGTATGCAACCATGACAGTGCTGACAAACAGGGAGACCATGGTCAGGTGAGGGAGGCACGTGGAAAAGGCTTTGTGCCGGCCCTGCACAGAGGGCATCCTCAGTACAGCTCTGATGATCTGCACATAGGACACCACAATGAAAACAAAACAACCAAATGCTAAAAAGGCACTAACCATCAGAAGTCTAACTTCCTTTAGGTAGTCTGAACCTGAGCAGGAGAGCTTGAGGATGTGGGGGATTTCACAGAAGAACTGGTCCACAGCATTGCCTTGGCAGAGGGGCAGGGAAAATGTGTTGGCCGTGTGCAGGACAGCATTGAGAAAGCCACTGCCCCAGGCAGCTGCTGCCATCTGGGCACAAGCTCTGCTACCCAGGAGGCTCGCGTAGTGCAGGGGCTTGCAGATGGCAACGTAGCAGTCATAGGCCATGATGGTGAGAATTGAAAACTCTGAACCAAAGAAGAAGACAAAAAAGAGGACTTGTGCAGCACAGCCTTGATAGGAGATGGCCCTGGTGTCCCAGAGGGCATTGGCCATGGCTTTGGGCAGAGTGGTGGAGATGCAGCCCAGGTCGAGGAGGGCGAGGTTGAGGAGGAAGAAGTACATGGGAGTGTGGAGGCGGTGGTCGCAGGCTATGGCGCTGAGGATGAGGCCATTGCCCAGGAGGGCAGCCAGGTAGATGCCCAAGAAGATCCCAAAGTGCAGGAGCTGCAGCTCCTGCGTGTCTGCAAATGCCAGCAGGAGGAATTCACTCACAGAGCTGCTGTTGGGCATTTCCTGCTTTTGTACTTGCTTGTCTGTTGAAGAGGAGAAGGCAGAAAATGTCAGAAAAGAGTTCTCTGAGGTAAGTAGGCAATAAAACAGAAGGCTGGCTAACTCAAAATCAGACAAATGTCCCCTCAATGAGAGTTGCAGTATCGTTGCAAACAACTGAGCTGATTGCAGAGGAGAGCTGCAAGTATTTTCCTCACTTTATTTTATCCTTGTTGCCCTATCCTAGTTGAGGTATTGGCTTGTGGAACTCCCTGACATTACTTCCACACTCCGGGTGAAATCCTGTGGATGTGAGGAAGCAAAGGAACTGTCCCTTGGGGAAGACTGAGCAGAGCAGCTCTGCCCATCAGTCCTCTTCTCAGCTGTCCTGTGCTGCCCTGTTGTGAGCTGCAGGACCATCCCACTCAGGTGTTTCCCTGAGAAGAAACTGGAGACAGCTGAGAGCAGAGAAGCCCCAGTCCAAGTGCAGCTGGACACAATCCTCACCTCGTCTGCAGGGGACTGATCAGGATCTTAGCTTTTTCCTCCTAGCCAGGGGTGCGGAGGCCTCACTCTGGCTGCCCCCAGGCAGCCATCAAGCAGCACCAACATGGCCTTAGCACGGACCTGTCACCTCCTTCAGGCACCTGGATAACACAAGGATGCCACGACAGAGCTGCATCCTGCTGGAGAGCAGCCTGCAGCCGAGGAGGACACCCCTCAGACAGAGCTGGATATTTGCAAGGCAGGGTATCCCAATATCCAGTCTGCATACCCTGCAGTGTCTGGAGGACGCTTGGCCACGACACTCTTGGTCGACCAGGGGTAGTGTCGTGGTTTAACCCGGTCGGCAGCTAAACACCACACAGCCGATTGCTCAAAAAAGACTGTCGTGGTTTAACCTGGCTGGCAGCTAAACACCACACAGCCGTTCGCTCACCCTCTCCCCTCCCTTTCTGGGACGGGGGAGAGAAATGGAAAGTGAAGCCCGTGAGCTGAGATAAAGACAGTTTAATAAGACAGGAAAAATAATAATAATAACAATAATAATAATAATACAATTGTGATAATAGTACTACAACTAATAATATGTACAAACAAATGATGCACAATGCAATTGCTCACCACCTGCTGACCGATGCCCAGCCTAACCCCGAGCAGTCCGGCCCCCTCCGCCGGCTAGCCACCCCTATATATTGTTTAGCATGACGTCAGATGGTATGGAAATACCCCTTTGGCTAGTTTGGGTCACCTGTCCTGGGTGTGTCCCCTCCCAGCTCTTACTGCACCCCCAGCCTGCCCATTGGCAGGACAGAGCAAGAAGCTGAGATGTCCTTGGCTTAGTATAAGCACTGCTCTGCAACAATTAAAACATTGGGGTGTTATCAGCACTCTTCTCATTCTAAGCCAAAACACAGCATTCCACTAGCTACTAGGAAGAAAATTAACTCTGTTCTAACTGAAACCAGGACAGGTAGCTAGGTTATGGCACTCCAAGGGACTACTGCCAGACTTCCTCACCTCGCACTGCAACCCAGCAGGACTCTCAAAGCCTACTGCATTGCCCACTGCCCTCCCAGAAACAAGACCCAGGAGGAGACCCTTCCAGGACCTGCAGCTGCATGGCCCTGCAGCCAGACACTTACATTGTCAAGGGCTGTGCAGATTTCTCCTGCAGGCAGCTCTCAGCATCCTCCCTCTCCCAAGTGCCTCCAAGCCCTCTCTCCTTCTCTCCTCTCCCCGTGCCAGCTGCAGTCAGAGCCCCCAGCCCTGCTGCGCTGTGCAGGGGAGCTGCTCCTGGGCAGAGCTGTCTCTCTGCATCATAGGAGTTTTTGAAATGTGTTTTCTCTGTCCCAGGAGCCCGGCCCAGCTCAGCAGCACAGGCCCAGCTCAGCAGCACAGGCCCAGCCCAAGGCATTGCAATCACCCCTCTGGGGCCTTTGGTGATGAGCCCACAAGCCTCAGACAATTGAAGACATCTCTCCAGAAGTCCAAGTCAGATGCAAGTTTCCTGCAGTGTCCCCCTGAGGGCCAGCACTGACACAGCCTCCCTGGAGCTCCTTACAGCAGGACATTGGAGGCAGTGAGGACAAGGAGACAAAAGCAATGTGAAGGTGATACTGATGTATACGAAAACTGGATGTGTTTCAGCAAGCACAAGGGCAGGCCTTGACCTCCAGCCTCTGGGAAGGGAGATCCTTTCCCTTCCCACCTTGCTCCGGGCTCTTCCTGGGGCAGTATCTGGTGGGGATTTCTTTCACTTCATGTCCAGTCTCAACATCCTGAAGTCAACTTTGTATCATTATTTCTGTCTCATACCATTTTCTCCTAGAGAGGAAAGCTACAGCATCTCCAAAACCACCCTTCAGGCAGTCTCAGGCTCCTTTTGCTCTGCTTGGATGCTCTATGCCACTGGGCCAGATAAACCCATGTCTCTCAGAACCTCTGCACAAGGGAGGTGCTTTAGGTCCTGAACCCCACCTTGGAAGAACCTCTCTGGGTACTGTCCTGCATCTCTCCTGAATGAGGGGCTACTCACTGGGACACCCCTGTGCAGGTGGTGTCACACCATATTGGAGCTGAGTCTGATAACTCAGTTCTTCTTGGTGGCCATGTTCCTCATAAGGCAACTCTGTAAGAAGCTGGCCTGCTTCCTGGTGAGCAAGCACCACTGCTCAAATGGCATCCCTCGTGGTGCCCAGGCCCTCCTCCTCCTGGACACTCCTCACTCAGCAGGGTCCCAGTCCTGGTGTGTGGGGTTCCTCTTCTTCTAGTGCAGGACTGGGCTCTTCTCCTTGTAAATGTCAAGAGGTTTGTATAGGGAAAATCCTGTAGTTTCTCAAGGTTTCCC
>JADZGK010000128.1:120984-138962 GCA_018104995.1 Cairina moschata | reverse complement strand
TCCTCTGCATGCTTTCCTATGCTGTCCCACACTTTGTCCTATTTCCTGGAAGTCTGCAGACAGCCATCTCTGTTCACCACCCTGCTCTCATCCCAGCATTTCCATCATTTCACCAACGTCTCATGAACCCTCACCAGCTGTTCCTTGAAAAACAAAGCTAGAGTCTGATCATAGACACTCAGCAGCATCTTCCAAGCCTTGTGCCTGCTGCTGTGCAGTCATGGACTCAAGCAGAAGGGACAGGACAACCCATGTTGGGGCCTTCTTTCTGTCTGGGTCCTCCTGGGTCTGGAGGCAGAGGGGATCCCACAGTCAGCATGCCAAGCAGGTGCCTTGACTTCTCAAAAGTCAAGGGTGTCCTAACACGTACAGGCAGAGGTGACCTCACAGTCCCTTTCCGTGACACGTTCCTGCTGCTGCCCTATCAAGTGCAGAGACAGAAGTGACCTCACAGTCACATTGCTCCTGCTGGGTCAGGACATCCTGAGGTAGGGCTGACCTCTCTCTAGTCCTTTAGAGACTAGGGCTCACCATTCTAGGTTAGAGGATAAACACAGCTTTAATGGGAATCTTTGGTGTTCTTCTGTGGCTACCAGGTCTGTCCCAAGGGTAGGGGCAAGCCCTGTGGTTTAGGTGTTTTTAGTCCTGCCAACAACTTCTCTAGGGCTAAATAGTGCATTTTAATGCTACTGTTAAGGGAAGGGAATAGGGTAAGCAGGAGAGTGAAGGTAAGGGAAAGGGGCTATGGGCAGAGTTTTGCTTCAATGGATACTTTGAGTTCAGGCATTAGAGCAGTGGATTCCTCTCAGAGTGGTGGAGTAGCATTTAGGTTTAAAGCTTAAAATTACTGGTTCAAACAAGGAAAGGGCAATAGATAACTGTTTTAAGTCAGTGTTACTGTATCATCTACATTAAATGACCCCTCTTACCTCTACAGAATCATTAATTTCTGCTGGCCATGCTCTTCTTCCCACCCCAAAATCTCACATGTCTCTTGTTCAGGCTGCTCCTGACCTCCCCATATCTTACTGGGATCAGCTCTCTGATGACATTTACCATCTCAGTGTATCTGTCTCACCCCTGTTGGCTCCTCCATTCCTGAGAAGGAAGTGGCATTGTAGTCAGGAGGGAAAAGGACACAGATGTCTTTAGGCGCACCCTGCACAATGTGCCCATCAGCTCTGCACCTCCACAAAACTGTGCTTCCTACCTACAAGTTTTGTTTTCCAAGTGGCTTCTACGGAGCCAGGGTTACTTTTCCTAGGCCCGCTTACATTTTTCAGTTTTGTATGTGCAGGGATGGGATACGGAAAGAAATGCATGGATTGAACTGAGCTTAGCAGGTGCTGTAAAGAATAACAGGAAGAGATTCTATAGGTACATTGCTCAGGTATGAAAGGCCAAGGAGAGTGTACCACCTCTGATGAATGAGAAGGGTGAACTGGTAATGACAGACATGGAGAAGGCTCAGGTACTCAACAAAGTCTTCACTTTGCCTCAGTCTTCCCTCCCAGTCAGGCTTCCCAAGCCTTTCATTTCCCTGAAGTCATAGATTGAGGCTGGAGGTGCAATGTTCCTCCTACTATAGGTGAAGAGTAGGTTTGAGACAACCTGATGGAACTCAACAAGTACAAGTCTATGCAGCTTGATGACATTCATCCCAGGGTCCAGAGGGTACAGGCTGATGTAGTTGCCGAGCCTCTCTCCATCATATTTGAAGAGTCCAGGCAGTCAGGTGAAGTCCCTGGTGACCTGAAAAAGGAAAACATCACTCCCATTTCTAAAATTTTAGGAAAGTGGACACAGGGAACTTCCAAATGGTGAACCTCACCTCTGTGCCTGGAAAGGTCATGGAAAAGATCCTCCTGGAATCAATGTCAAGGCACATGCAAGACAAAGAGGTGATCTCAGACAGTCAGCATGGCTTCCGCAAAGGGTAAATCATGCCTGACCAATGTGATGGCTTTCTACAATGGAGTGATCACAGCAGACAACAAGAGAAGACTGACCGATGTCATCTACTTGGACTTCCATAAGACCGTTGACACTGTCCCACATGACATCCTGGTCTCCAAATTGGAGAGATATGCATTTGATGGGTGAACAATTCAGTGGACAAGGAGTTGGCCTGAAGGTCTTACCCAGAGCATGGTGCTCAATGGCTCTATGTCCAAGTGGAGGCTGGTGACAAGTGTTGTACTTCAGGGGTCTGTCCTGGGACTGCTACAGTTTAATATCTTTATCTGTGACATAGATAGTGAGATCAACAGTGAGACAGTACATTCTGTGCTTGCAGCCCAGAAGGCCAACAAGGCCAAGTACATTCTGTGCTTGTAGCCCAGAGGGCCAACTGCATCCTGGGCTCCATCAGCAGAGGAGTGGCCAGCAGGTAGAGGGAGGTGACTTCTACTTCTACTCCTTCTACTCTGCCCTTGTGAGGCCCCACTTGGAGACCTGCATCCAGGGTTGGGGCCTCCAGCACAGGAAGGATGTACATCTATTAGAACAGGTCCAGAGGAGGGCCACAAAGATGATCAAAGGGGTGGCGCACATCTCCTATGAAGAAAAGCTGAGAGAGCTGGGGCTGTTCAGCCTGGAGAAAAGAAGGCTCCAGGGTGATCTCTTTGCAGCATTTCAGTACTTAAACGGTGCTTATAAAAAAGATGGAGAGATGTCCAATCAGATAATGAGAAGACAAGGGGGAATGTTTTTAAGCTAAAAGAGAGGAGATTTAGATTACAGGTTAGGAGAAAATTTCTTCAATTAATGAGTAGGGAGGTACTGGAAAAGGTTGCCAAGAGACCTTAGAGATGTCCCATCCTTGGAACTGTTCAAGAGCAGGTTAAGATGAGGCCCTGGACAACCTGATCTCATAGGAGGTATCCCTGCTAATGGCTGGGGGTTGGAACTAGGTGACCTTTAAGGTCCCTTGCAATAGGAGCCATTCTCTGATTCTATGGTCTCACTAGCTATACCTCAAGCATGACTCCCATGCCGTCAGCCTTCCTGTGGTCTCTCACCTGACCAGAACAGAAGGGGCCTTGCCATCATCTTCAATGCCATGTGCATGCTTCTGCACTTTACGGTTCCTATCTGTGCCACATTCCTGCTGCTGGTCCATCAGCTCCAGAGACAGAAGTGGCTTCCCAGCCTCCTTCCCAGCCATGTGCCTCCTGCAGGCCCACCACATCCTGAGGCACACCTGACCTCATCATATCATTCCTGTCTAGCTCCTCCTTGTAGCCTCTGATCTGATCACATACCTGTCACCTCACATGCCTCTTCCAATGCCATGGGACTGCTGCAGGACCTCACAGTCCCTGCCCTGCCCAAAGGGGACAAGCAGCTGAAGTTAGAGGTAGGAGTGGGGTTGAGGATGAGATGTGCTGTGTGCATGGTGGAGGGCTTTGTGTATGAGTAGAGGTTCGTGCAGATGAACAGCTGGGAAAACTCAATGAATGGTGTCTTAGTGTCTCATTCCCTACATGGAAATATTTTTAGAGCATTCTGGACCCCTCTCTTGTTAGGACACCAATAAGCAAGTGGGTACATACCACGTGCAACCCTGTAGTTTTGACTGTTTGACCATGGAAAGACCATGAGAAAATGGGATGGAAAAATCTACTTCGACCCTAGAGGCACAGATACATGAAGCACAAGGAAAACCTTTTGCAAAAAGTGGTTCTTCTGAGAAAATTGCTGCTCCAGCAGGCAGTCCTCCAAACAGTGTAATGAATACTATGAGCAGGAAAAGAGGCCCTGTCTCAAGCCAGGGGGAGGGAGAGGACAATCGGGTGTATTGGACAATGAGGATTATTAGCCTGAGACATCAAACCCAAGAGTTAACTGTATTGGAGGCTGAAGTGAGCCTAGCTGGGACGGAGTGGCAAATGCAACCCATTGGGACTGGCCTGGAGGCTCTGTGCAACCTTGACATAGACTACTTCAGGAAAGGATACCTCAAAGATCCACAGAGGTATTGGTGGGCTTTGGCATAGCTGCCTTGGAGATGGAGGACATCGAACAGTTGTCTACCTTGCCCACTCTCTCAAAGGACCCTTCTGCTGTGGAGGTGCTGATGGCCAATGAGCAGCAGGTGCCAATCGCTACCCCAACAGTGCACCTGAGGCAGTATTGCACTGACAGAGACTCCCTGACTCCCCTGCATGAGCTGGTTCATTGACTGCAGAACCAAGGAGTGATCAGCAAGGCTCTCTCACCCTTTAATAGTCCCATATAGACAGTGAAAAATTCTAATGGTAAATGGAAGATAATGGTGGACTTCTGTGGCCTGAATGAAGTCCCACCACCACTGAGTGCTGCTGTGCTGTGCATGCTAGAACTTCATTCAGTACGAACTGGAGTCAAAGGCAGCCAAGCACTATGCCACAATTAATATTGCTAATGCGTTTTTCTCCATGCCTTTGGCAGCAGTGTGAAGGCCACGCTTTGCTTTCACAAGGAGGGTCGTCGTGTCCACCTAGAATCTGGTGCCCCAGGGCTGGAAACAGACCTAATATTTTCAATGGGCTGATCCAGACTGCCCTGGAACAGGTGGAGGCATCTGAACACATCCAATGCATTGATGTCGTCATCACATGGGGCAACACAGATCAAGAAGTGTTTGAGAAAGGGAAGAAAATAGTCCTAATCCTTCTGAAAACTTGTATTGCCCAAAACCAAAGCAAGGTCAAGGGACCTGAACAGGAGAACCTAGTCCAGGTTGGCAAGGTTCAGGGGGACCTCTGGCTGGGGAAAGGTTGGGAATCAGTCAGTGGCTGATGAGCAATTGCATTGTGCATCACTTGCTTAATACATTTCATCATCATAGTAATCAATTGCATTATATTTTATTGTTATTGTTACTGTTATTCTTATATCTTCATTTTCTGTCCTTTTACACTGTCTATATTTCAACAAATAAGCTTTTGAATGGTAGGTGTGAGCTAACAACTCTGTGATGTTTAGGTGCCCAACAGGTTAAGGCATGATTGACAACCAAATTTTAATAGCACAAAGAAAACTTCTAAAAAGGTGTCTCTCCCATGTTCATAGAGGAGCAGTCACTGATGAATTCAGTCTGCCTCAATCAGCACACCCCAGCAGGGACCCTGCTGCCTTGGGGAGCTGTCAGCCCTGAGGCCTTGGGGACACCTCGAGGGAGCCCAAGGGCACAGAGCAAGCGATGCCATGGTCGGGTGCTGTGCTGCTGAGCTGGGCCGGGATCCTGGGCCCAAGGGGAGCTCCTGACAAAGGCAGAGCTGCAGAGAGACAGCTGTGCCCAGGAGCAGCTCCTCTGCACAGCGCAGCAGGGCTGGGGGCTCTGACCGCAGCTGGCACACAGAGAGGACAGAAGGAGAGAGGGCTTGGAGGCACTGAGGAGCACAACAACAGAGGGCAGCGTGTGGCAGGACACATCTGCAGGCTCCTGACACGGTGACGCTCTGGCAGCAGGGCCATGCAGGTGGGGTTCCAGAGGGGTCTTCTATAGCAGGCACATCTGATGGATGATAGCATCTGTCAGGGTGGGTCTCTCTGTTTCTCCAGAAAGGAGTAGAAGATGCTTTAGAGAATGGCATTTATACGGGGTCATTTCCAGAAGAAGATTGAGGCTGGGTTTATCTGAAGGAGAAGGCTTTTTTTTGGTTCTGTGCTTTCCAATTCCTGCATTGTAGAGAAGGGAAGTTTGAGGGTAATGCGTTCTCAGGATTATACAGGAGACTGAGAATCCCAGAGCACTGCACGGAGAGATGAGAATGGAAACAATGAGATTCATACCGGTTCTCCTGCAAAGAGAGAGGAAAACCTAGGAGGTGTTCTAAGACGGGGAATAGGTTTTCCTCATTGAAGTTTTTTTTAAGTTTGATCTACATTCTCCTCTTCAACAGGCAGCTGTGTTTAAAATCAGCAAATGCCCAACATCAGCTCTGTGAGCGAGTTCCTCCTGCTGGCATTCGCAGACACGCACGAGCTGCAGCTCCTGCACTTCGCGCTCTTCCTGGGCATCTACCTGGCTGCCCTCCTGGGCAACGGCCTCATCCTCAGCGCCGTAGCCTGCCACCACCGCCTCCACACCCCCATATACTTCTTCCTCCTCAACCTCGCCCTCCTCGACCTGGGCTGCATCTCCACCACTCTGCCCAAAGCCATGGCCAATGCCCTCTGGGACACTAGGGCCATCTCCTATCAAGGATGTGCTGCACAGGTGTTTCTGCTTGTCTTCTTGATTGTATCAGAATTTTATCTTCTCACTGTCATGGCCTACGACTGCTACATTGCCATCTGCAAGCCCCTGAACTACGGGAGCCTCATGGGCAGCAGAGCTTGTGCCCAGATGGCAGCAGCTGCCTGGGGCAGTGGCTTTCTCAATGCTGTCCTACAAACAGCCACTACATTTTCCCTACCCCTCTGCCACGGCAATGCTGTGGACCAGTTCTTCTGTGAGATCCCCCACATCCTCAAGCTCTCCTGCTCAGATGCCTACCTCAGGAAAGTTGGGGCACTTGTTTTTAGTGTTTCTTTAGTCCTTGGTTGCTTTGTTTTCATTCTGCTGTCCTATGTGCAGGTCTTCAGGGCAGTGCTGAGGATGCCCTCTGAGCAGGGCCGGCACAAAGCCTTTTCCACGTGCCTTCCTCACCTGGCCGTGGTCTCCTTGTTTGTCAGCACTGTCACGTCTGCCTCCCTGAAGCGCCCTTCAAACGTATTCCCATCCCTGGACCTGGTGGTGTCATTTTTATACTCGGTGGTGCCTCCAGCAGTGAATCCCCTCATCTACAGCATGAGGAACCAGGAAGTGAAGGATGTTATAAACAAACAATTTAAACATTTGTTAAAGCATCACTAAAGTTCTCATCAATTTATCCATTCTTCTAGCATATCCAAAAAGAGTTGAGATAATCTTTAATTTCTAATATACTTTAGAACTAGTTTAGCAAATACGTGATAACATTTTAAGTTAAATATTAATATTAGCAGCCTGCCTGTTAAATATTTAAATTACTTTGATCAGGTAGTCTAATTTACCTATAGAACTAGGCTTCCTCAGTAGACATAGACAATAAAAAAATGCATGAGAACCTCACTGCTCTGAGCTGACATCTCTTCCCATCTACTCTGGAGCAGGGGAACAACCCCAGCATGCAGGAGGGGCTCAGGGCCAAAAGCCCAGCTGCCACATGCAGGAGCAGCCCCGGTGGCCCTCGGGGATGCCCCTCACTGCCTGCTGGGCTCTGCCTCTCTGCTGCCTTCGGGTCGGGGCTGCTGCTTCCCTGGAGCCATGGCCATGGCCAGCAGCAGAACACGGCCTTTTCACTGCTGCTCTCTTTTGGCCTCCAGTTTGTTCTCTTGTGCTCTTGAACATGGGTTAGCCATCAGATCTCATGCACCTTGGTGACTTTCCGGATGTCCCTACAGTGGCATCTCCTCCACATCTCTGTACGCCTCTTCTAAAGTGCGTGTCAGAAATACACCCAAGGAGATCCTCCCTGGACAACTCTCTTGTTTTTCTGGGCTTCAGAATGGATCAGATTCCCATAGAGATCGCTGAAGGACAAAGGGCTGGACTGGGATCTGACTTCTTGGTAGCATATGGCCCAGCAAACAGCAATAAGTGGCCTTGACTGGCCTGGGAGTGTCTGCTGGTGCTGGGTCTGATGGCAAATGGCATCCTGGAGAGGAATCTGGAGCTGCTCTGTGGCTGGGCCAGGCCTCTTGTGCTGGCCTGGGGAGCGGGGCTGTCCCTGCGGGGCACAGGCACTGTGTGCTGGGGATCTGCCAGGCAAGAGAGCAGGGCTCCTGCAGCTTCACGGACCTCCATCTCGTGATCCAGGGCTGGCCCCAGTGTGGGGGCTGCTGGGGAGGCCCAGAGCCGCCTTTGTGCCAGAATCTGCAGTGCCTTTGAGGGGCTGGGGCTGTGGTGGCCGTGCCCAGAGCCCTGCAGCAGCCTGCGGTGGGCACTGCCCTGGGGACAGACCAGTCTGGGATGGGCTGTAATGGGGAGAGGGCAGGGAGGAGGGGAGAGGTGGGCAGGGGCTGGGCTGGGCTGGGCAGTGCCTGGCAGAGGGCAACAGCAGCGTCAGGGAGCGGTGGCAGCATGCAGGGGAGGGCTCCCAGCAGGGCTTGGTGCTGCAGAGCCAGGGCTGCGCCAAGGGAGCCCAGAGCTGCAGGGGCAGGGGAGAGGAGGCCGCTCTGGGCCCTTGCTGGGCTGGTCAGAGCAGGAGGGGGGCCCAGGGCATTCGCCCCCTCACTACAGCCTGCCAGGACATGCAAGGCGCTCATGGAGCGTTCAGGGCCAGGCTGTGCCCCGTGGTGAGCAGGGAGAGGGCAAAGCCTCTCTGAAAAAGAGGCTGAAACTGAAAAAGGTCTCTCCCCTGTCCCGTGGTCTGACAGAGCCAGATTGGAACAGGTTACCTTTATTTGATATAGTTCTTGTATAATTTGCATTGGTGGTGGCAAAAAAAGAGAGTTCCTTCACCAGTGATGTACATCCTTCTTCATGTTAGGACACAACTCAATGTCCTTCACTCTGCTTTTTCTCAAGGATGACCTGGATTAGGTCTCCTTGGTTATTTGAGGGCCAATGCAATGCTTTTGCCTTCTGCTACTTGTACTGGGTTCAGCAATAAAAGGTGGAAACAGGAAGCAGAGGGGAGGGGTGGGCTCTTGTTGGGAAAATGGCGGTCCTCCTCCTGAACACCAGCTATGTGCGTTGAGGCCCTGCTTCAAGGACGTGGTTAAGCATCACACATTTGTGGGAATTAGAGAGTAATTTCTTTCCTTTGCACCTTCATATAGCCTTTATTTGTTTTGTTTGTTTGTTTTCCTTTTTTTCCCTTTCCTCCTCCCTTTTCCTTTTTTTCCCCTTTAGTTAAACAGTTTAGTTCATAATAATCTTTCTTTAATAATAATAATTATTATTATTATTATTTCCCTTTAATTAAATTATCCTTATCTCAACGCATAAGTTGTTCTTTACTTTACTTCTTCCCCTCCTCATCTAAGGAGGGGGAGTGAGAGAGCGGTTGTGGTGTTTAGCTGCCTAGCACGGTAAAACCACCACACTACTCCAGCACAATATGTGTGACCTTCCCTTACTCTGCACTTTGAACTCATGGGTCATTTCGCATTTTTCACTTTCAAAACCTTAGTTGGACAGGGGCCATTTCCAAAGTGGGACAAGCTGATGGGTTCTGCCTCAGCCATTTCAAGCATGCTGTACTTGAGTTTATCAGCCTGCAAGCTAAAATGACCCAGGAAGGTAAACAGATGCTCAAGTTTCTGGTTTGAATAAGGGAGAGTATGTCAGGTTTCCAATGGCCATTTCAAATCTAGGTGAATCCCAGAAACCCATTGAAGAAGAGGTATGTCTTTGAAGGGGTTTTCTGTACTGGGCTGCAGTTGCAGGGACAAAGACCACTGCTGGCAGTGGAGGTGCCCTGGGAACTCCACCTGGCTCCACCTGATTTTCCCAAAGGGCTCCGGCCTCCTGCACGTCTTTAATGACATCTGCCAGTCCAGAGAAGTGCCTCAAACAAAACGGGGCCACTGGAGGTTTTCCCTGGTTGCTTATGGTCAGACAGTTGAATGTCCCCATTTCCACCTGCCTGTCTGGACCCATGCACTTGCCATGGTTCTCCTGGTTTGCCCTCCCCTTACTCTTTGATCATTCAGACTGCTCTTACCAACCCAGTTGCTACTTTGAGTTTCAGTGAGTTCAAGCTCGCCCATCTCTCAGCAGTCTGTCTAATGGTTTCCTTAGTAAGACCCTCATCATTTATCATTGAATTTGTATGATATGGATTAATATTAACACAATTATCTGAAGTTTCCTATTACTCACTGAAAAATACATCATGTACAGTCATCCTTTTGGGAAGGTAAACATCACTGGAGGCAACAAAATAAGGAACTTCAGCTTTGTTTTTTTTTTTTTTTTTGAAAATTGCAGCATGCTTTCCTGTTGTTTGTTTTGAAATAGGAAAAGCCCTGCTCTTCCCACCTAAGCAGGGCTTAAAAGGTCAAAGCCTAGACCAATACCTATAAAAGAATGATGCTCTAACCTGAAACACAACAAAATTCAGCCTTTAAAATGAGGAAAGATTTTTATGAGATGCTCTTTGAAATCTTCCCACTTAACTAGAACACGAAAGCTCTCGAATTAGCTGAACAAGTCTTGAAGACTTGAAGAAACTGGTGGGAGAGATATGGCTCCTTAGGAGTTTCTGTGTTTTAATGAGTTCCATGGAGTATTTGGGTGCTGACTCAATGAAACTTGGGTACTGAGAGGAGGATGATGCAACTGTGTAAAAAAGCAAAGTCAAAAGGAAAAGCTGAACTGACTTGGAGTATTAATGGTCCCACTGAGGGCTGTTAGTAACAAAGCTTCCCCAGGGATATGTTGGACAGATATTTGGAGGCCATGATTACTGACAGGTAAAGCACTGTGCTGAGAAAAGTCTTGGTTGGTTTTGGTGAAGCAGAAGAGCCAAGGCCTGACCCCAGCCACAGTGAGGAGAGATCCTGCACCCCCCTGTCTGGCTCAGGATTTTTCTTGGGGGTCTGAGGAATGTGGTGGGCAGTTTAATGCCATAAGAAAAACACTGGTATGACACCTCGCTGCCTCTGCACAGCGTTGCAAGGAAGCAAACACTGCAATGACTTTATCTCATCTCCTCATAAGCTCTAGCCAAAGTGACAGGACTGTTGGGGCCTTCCCTTTTTACCAGCAACCTCTGTCTTTTCCTCTGCATGCTTTCCTATGCTGTCCCACACTTTGTCCTATTTCCTGGAAATCTAAAGACACCCATCTCTGCTCACCACTTTGCTCTCATCCCAGCATTTCCATCATATCTCCAACGTCTCATCAACCCTCACCAGCTGTTCCTAGAAAAACAACGTTAGGGTTTGATCATAGACACTCTCCAGAATCTTCCAAGCCAGGGGCCTGCTGCTGGCCTTGCAGCTTCTTGTGGAGACACAGCCAAGCCTTGTGCCTGTTGCTGTGCAGTCCTGGACTCAAGCAGAAGGGACAGGACAACCCATGTTGGGGCCTTCTTTCTGCCTGGGTCCTCCTGGGTCTGGAGGCAGAGGGGATCCCCCAGTCAGCATGCCAAGCAGGTGCCTTCTGCTGGCCTAGCAGGGCCACTGCCAGATGTCAGCCCAAAAGTGCAGCTCCCAGGGAGAAGGCAAGGGTGACCTGCCACCTCCAGACACAAGTGACCTCCCAGTCCCTTTCTGTGACACGTTCCTGCTGCTGCCCTATCAAGTGCAGAGACAGAAGTGACCTCACAGTCCCTGCCACAGTCACATTCCTGCTGCTGGGGCAGGAGACCCTGAGGCAGAGCTGAGATCCTCAGAGCATTCCCACCCATCTCCTCCTTGTGTCCCACAAGCTGATCAGATCAGGGTGAGCAAAAGAGTAAAGGTAAGGGAAAGGGGCTATGGGCTGAGTTTTGGCTTCAAGGGATACTTTGAGGTCAGGCATAAATAGTAGTGGATTCCTGTCAGGGTGTGGAGTAGCATTTAGTTTTACAGATTAATATCACTGGTTATCATAGGGGAAGGGCTTTACATGACTATTTTAAGTCACAGTTAGAGCAGAATCAACATTGCCTGAACGTTCTAATCTCACAGAAATCATTAATTTTTGCTGGCCAACCTCTTTTTCCCTCCCTCAAATCTCACATCTCTCCTGGCCAGGCTTCTCCACATATCAATCATCTTCGTAGGGGCAGCTTTCTGATGGCTTTCATGATCTCAGAGACTACATGCACAGCAAGTACCTTCTGCTGCCCTACCATGGACACTGGCAGATGTGAGCCTAAAGGCACAGATCCCAGCCAGGACTCAAGGGTGACCTGTCAGCGACTTCAGAAAGAGCTCAACTCACAGGCCATTTAACAGCCGTTCGCTTCCTGCTGGACTTAGTGCTTCTGAGGCACCACTGAGCTTATAATACCACACCTACAAAACACCCCCTTTTTGGGCCAGGACCTGCCCAGGTAGAAGTGATCTGGTTGTGATCCTCCAAGCTCATGGCACACCTGCTGGGCTCCCAGCCTCTCTGACACACAGGAGCCAGTTCCCTGCCAGTCCTGGGAGGTGCTAGGGCAGGAGGGACCTTGCAGGCAATGTTCCAGCCCCATGCCTGTTGGCAGTCTCTCAGATCCTTGTGCACAGTGGAGATCACACTCAAGTCCAGAAGCCTGAAGCTGGCCTAGATGACACTCAGGGGAAGCACCCTCCAAGCCCCAGCCCCAGCCCCAGCCCCAGCCCCAGCCCCAGCCCCAGCTGGCGGTGCTGCTCTGCAGAGCGAGGGGGCTGTGGTGCCTGGGGCACGGGGGCACTCTGCAGGGCCGTGCTGGGCAGGCTGGGAGGCAGACCCAGCTCATGGGGTCACTGCCATTGCCCCAGGGCTGCAAGGAATCACTCTCCAGGCTCCTTTGCTGGGGCTGTTGTCTGCCGTGGTGCTGCAGAGCTCTCCTCTGCCTGCTCACACCAGACTGAGCACTTGAGCTCTGCTCAGTCCACCTCGGAGGAGATCCCCCCTTAGGAGGGAAGTGCTGCAGTGGAGGCCAGCTGTGCCACTGCCGTGCCCACTGCCTGTCCCTGCCTGCAGTCCCAGCACAGCCCCACAGCAGCACTGGCACCAAGCTCCAGGAGCAGCCGGGCCTGAGCCCACCAGCAGGGCTCAGCAGGACAGGGCGGCAGTGGCAAGAGAGCAGCTCTGCATGCCCCAAGCGCTGGTGCTCCCTGGCTGTGCTGCTGGGATGGGAATCTTTTCCTCTGCACCCCTGCACACGGGCACTGCCCCTGCAGAGCCAGAACAGGTCTCAGAGGAAGGATGTCAGACTAAGAAGGCAGTGCAAGCTCCTTCCTTAGGGTTAAATTCACAGAGAGCATGGCTTCACATGCACAGAGTCTATAAGCTATAGTTAACAGGCACATCCGTATCGTTTTAATGATGTTCATTAGCTGAATTAATGTAATAAGAATATGCACAAACACAACCACAAACAAAACAAAACAAAACAAAACAAAACAAAACCGGTATACTAGTATTCCGCCAATTATTGACATTATAAGTAATGTGCAGAAGCAGATCAGAAATTTATTACATCCAAGACACATCTCGCCATCAATTTCCAGAAGGCATGCTTGAGCTCCTGGCTCCTCATGCTAGAGATGAGGACATGCTCTGCTGGAGGCACCACTGAGTACAGAACTGCCACCACCAGGTCCAGGGATGGGGAGGAGATGGAGGGAGCTTCAGGCAGGCAACCATGACAGGCCTGAGAAAGACGGACACCATGGCCAGATGAGGGAGGCTTGTGGAAAAGGCTTTGTGCTGCCCTGCTATAGAGACGACAGGACTGTCACCTAGATCCACAAGGTCGAATCCAAATACACTGCTCCTACCTGTGGCAGCTGGGCTCTTGGCGCTGAGCCCGTCCTGCGTGCTGGGGCTGCTCCCCCAGCTCGAGAGGAGATGGGAAGAGAGGGATACTGAGACCTATGAATTTCTGATGATATCTTTATTGTCTTTATCTATCAAGGAAGCTCTATTCTGTATATACATTAGATGATGTGGTCAAACCTTACAAAAGATGTAAAATTCATAATGCTAAGAATGATTTTATAAAAAACAAAATAAAATATTATTAAAATACAAACCGAGAAAAATAATTTAAAAAAAAAAAAAACAAAAAAAAACAAAAAAACCATTTTATTATTTTTCTAAATGTCCTTTGATTTCTGTTCTGATTATTATTAATTACAACGTTATGATAACACTTGTAATGTTAAAATGATATGATATAATGTGAATCAAAATATTTGCATATTATTAAAAATACATTTTCTGAACACATCATGGATGCTAAAGAAGCATGTATGGAAACAGTTTCCTCACTGCATCCTTCAGCTCCTGGTTCCTCATGCTGTAGATGAGGGGATTCACTGCTGGAGGTACCATCGAGTACAGAAGTGTGACCACCAGGTCCAGGGACGGCGAGGAAATGGAGGGGGGCTTCAGGTAGGCAAATATGCCAGTGCTGATTAACAGGGAGACCACGGCCAGGTGAGGGAGGCACGTGGAAAAGGCTTTGTGCCGGCCCTGCTCAGAGGGCATCCTCAGCACTGCCCCGAAGATCTGAACATAAGACACCACAATGAAAACAAAACAACCACAGCCTAAAGAAACAGTAAACACAAGCGCCCCGATTTCCCTGAGGTAGGCATCTGAGCAGGAGAGCTTGAGGATGTGGGGGATCTCACAGAAGAACTGGTCCACAGCATTGCCTTGGCAGAGGGGAAGGGAAAATGTGCTGGCCGTGTGCAGGACAGCATTGAGAAAGCCACTGCCCCAGGCAGCTGCTGCCATCTGGGCACAAGCTCTGCTGCCCACGAGGCTCCCGTAGTGCAGGGGCTTGCAGATGGCAACGTAGCAGTCGTAGGCCAAGACAGTGAGAAGGGAATACTCTGCTCCAATCAAGAAGAAGAAACAGAAGACCTGTGCAGCACACCCTTGATAGGAGATGGCCCTAGTGTCCCAGAGGGCATTGGCCATGGCTTTGGGCAGAGTGGTGGAGATGCAGCCCAGGTCGAGGAGGGCGAGGTTGAGGAGGAAGAAGTACATGGGGGTGTGGAGGCGGTGGTGGCAGGCTACGGCGCTGAGGATGAGGCCGTTGCCCAGGAGGGCAGCCAGGTAGATGCCCAGGAAGAGCGCGAAGTGCAGGAGCTGCAGCTCGCGCGTGTCTGCGAATGCCAGCAGGAGGAACTCACTCACTGAGCTGATTTTGGGCATTTGCTGCCTTTCATCAAGGGCACTGCAAAGAAGGAAAAATACAGACTGTTAGGGGAAATTTCCCTGAACAATACTCATTTCTTTTCTCATTAAAGCCCTCACATTATCTTTCTTTCAAGGTGACCTTTGTGTCTCTCCCTGGTTGTAGCCCTGCTTTGTGCTTGCTGAATGTCCTGTACACAGCACACGGCCACACAGCTCCACTGCAGTGGTAAATGTCGTTGCTGTGGGCAGAAACCTCAACCAGAGTTCACATTGAAGAGGGCTGCTCTATCCATCCCCTGCTGCCCATGTGCTGGCTGCTTGCAGCACTCAGATGGGGGATGGCTGCACTTAATGGTTGTGCTGAAAAATCACATCTCCTTGTCTGCAGGTCCTGAAGAACAGCTCAGAAAAGCTTTGGTGCAGTCTGTAAGCAGAGATAAGGGAAGGGATATTTTGAGGATCTTCACTAACGTCTTCAGGTCTCCGTTCAATGCAATAGGAAGCTCAGTCACCTGTGCAAATCCAACTACCCCGTTAACATAGAGCCGACACCAAAATCAGAGCAGGAAGAGGCAGGCAGAGAGTGCAGAAAGTGCCTTCTCTTTGCAGGCAGCCGCTGCTCTGCCCTTCCACTGCCCAAGCCCCTGGGCAGCTCCCTGGGCAGGCTGAGTGCTGAGCCTGGCAGGCGGCAGACGCCCTGCCCCAGCACACAGCCCCTGGGGCACAGCAGGGACCCTGCTCTGCACCACAGCCCTGGGCAGCCCTGCCTGCACCCCCGGCTTCTCCTGCCTCCAGGAACTGCAGATGCATTGCCTCCAGCCAGAGACTTACCAGGTGCAGGGCTGGGAAGTGCTCTCCCCCAGTGAGCTCTGTGCATCCTGCCACTTCTGCCTGCCTTTAAGCACTCTGTCTCTGCAGGCAGTGCCCCCAGCCCTGCTGCGCTGTGCAGAGGAGCTGCTCCTGGGCACAGCTGTCTCTCTGCACCAGGGCCCTCTTGCCTCGAGCTCTCTCTGTCCCACGAGCCCGGCCCAGCTCAGCAGCACAGCACCAGCCCAAGGCACTGCAATCACCCCTCTGGGGCCTTTGCTGATGAGCCCACGAACCTCAGGCCCTCAGAGACAATTGAAGACATCTCTCCAGAAGGCCAAATCAGAGGCAAGTTTCCTGCAGGGTCCCCCTGAGGGCCAGCACTGACACAGCCTCCCTTGGAGCTCGTTAGAGCAGAACCCTGGAGGCAGTGAGGACAAGGAGACAAAGGCAATGTGAAGGTGACACTGATGTGTAGGAAAACTGGATGTGTGTCACCAAGCACAAGGATCAGGCCTTGACCTCAAGTGCCTGGGAAGGGGGATCCCTTCCCTTGACAGGTTGCTCAGGGCTCTTTGTGAGGCAGTAGGAGATGGGGATGTGCATGGCCAAGTGCAGGAGAATGGTACGACCCCTGCCTGGTTCATGGGTGAGGGCGAGGAGGCAATGAGGCCCTGGTGCTTTAAAGATCAGCTGTCTCCTCATTGGCGTCAGTGGCAGAGACAACAGCCATAGCTATGGAAAGACGTGGGTCCTGCTAAGACTTTGAAACTTGCCATAGCCCTTGGTCCTCTCCAAACCAGGATGGCCTAGAGAATGCCAGACCTTTATCTCTTTACTGGTTAGTTGTAGACACTTGTCCGTGTGGTGTCACAGCAGACCTAAGCTGAATCTGATAACTCAGATCTTTTTGGTGGCCATGCCCCTCATGAGGCAGCTCTGTAGGAAGCTGCCCTGGTTCCTAGTGAGCAGGCACCACTGCTCGTATGGCATCCCTCATGGTGCCCAGGCCCTCCTAGTCCTGTGTACTCAGCAGGGTCCCAGTCTGCTCTGATGTGTGGTGTTACTCTCCCTCTCGTTCAGGAGTGGGCTCTTCTCCTTGTAAATGTCTAGAGGTTTCTTTAGACAAAATCCTGTAGTTTCTCAAGCTCCCACCACACTGATGCTACATTCTTTCAGCTGTTCCTGTCTGCAGGCAGACAGTTCAGCCTTCGTGTGATTGTGCTGTCTCTGACAAGACAGCAGCATTGGGAGGTACAGGGGACACAGAATCACACAGAATTGTCTAGGTTGGAAGAGACCTCAAGCTCATCGAGTCCAACCTCTGACCTAACACTAACAAGTCCTCCACTAAACAAACGTTTGGATAATACAGGAGTAACCAGTTGAATGGAACTGCAACACAGTCACAGAAAGGTAGTGGGTGGAAGGCTGCCAGATTCTACTTTTTCTGTTCTTCATTCTCATGCATGCTGTCAGTTTCTCTGCAGCTGTGTCCTAAATGTTATGGGGCTGTGCAGGACAAAGATAGAAGGGCCAAAGCCCAGCTGGAGCTTAATCAATCCATTCCTGTCAAAGACAATAAACCCTGCTTATATAAATAGTTTAAATAAAAGAGAATTAAGAATCATCATACATTATTGGATGTGGGGGGAAACCTGGCGACAAGAGTTGAGGTAAAGGTTGAGGTACTTAATGCCTTCTTTGCCTCAGTTTTTAGCAGGAAGATCAGTTCCCCTGGACATTTCTTCTTCCTCATGACTGTGCCCACCTTTGAGGGTGGTTTGTGTCTTCTTCTTTTTTCTCTCCTCCTCTTTTCTATGACCAAAGAAAGCCACACTCCTTTGCTGGACTGCTGCATGCTCTGGAGCTGCAGAGCTCTCCTCTGCCTGCTCACAGCAGATTGAGCACATGAGCTCTGGTCAGTCCACCTCGGACAGTCTCATGCTCTGTGGGCTCCATTCACTGCTGTCTCCTGGGCTCAACAGAGGAGTCCAGTGTGTGATTCCTTGCAGCCCTGGGGCAGTGACCCCATGAGCTGGGTCTGCCTCCCAGCCTGCCCAGCACGGCCCTGTAGAGTGCCTCCATGCCCCAGGCACCACAGCCCCCTCACTCTGTAGAGCAGCACCGCCAGCTGGGGCTGGGGCTTGGAGGGCGCTTCCCCTGAGTGTCATCTAGCCCAGCATCAGGCTTCTGGATGTGAGCATGATGTTCACTGTGCACAAGGAACTGAGAGACTGCCAACAGGCATGGGGCTGGAACCTTGCCTGCAAGGTCCCTCCTGCCTTAACACCTGGCACAGAAATGGCTCTTGAGCAGCAGCGAAACTGGGAGCTCAGCAGCAGTGCTCTAAGGATCACATTCAGATTACTTCTAGGTGGGC
>JADZGK010000128.1:95043-107144 GCA_018104995.1 Cairina moschata | reverse complement strand
CTTTTGGGCTGACATCTGGCAGTGGCCCTGCTAGGCCAGCAGAAGGCACCTGCTTGGCATGCTGACTGGGGGATCCCCTCTGCCTCCAGAGCCAGGAGGACCCAGGCAGAAAGAAGGCACCCAGATGGGTTGTCCTGCTTGAGCCCATGACTGCACAAGGCTTGGCTGTGTGTAGCCAAGAAGCTGCAAGGTCAGCAGCAGGCCCCTGGCTTGGAAGCTGCTGCTGAGGTGACTTGTGTGTGGTTGGCTGAGAGGCCGCAAGGAGTCTGCTGGGTTGGGATGCCTACTTCAGGAGGGGTTTCCACACTGATGGAGCTTTCTTTGGTAGTAGGAAAGAGCAGGAGAGAAAAAACTGCCACAAAGTGCACCATGGAAGGTTGGCACTGGCCATGAGGAGGAAGAAATGTCGCTCAAAGAGTAGTGGTGTAGTGCCAGAGGTCACCCTCAGATCAAGCCCTGGCTTTGTGTTTCAAGGAACAGCTGGTGAGGGCTGATGAGACATCGGTGTAAGCAAGGCAAGAGAGTAAGATGGTAAGAATCTCCCCTTCCAGAGGCTGGGGCCAGACCTTGGCTCTTCTGCATCACCAAAACAAGCCAAGACTTTTCTCAGCACAATGCCTTTTCTTGTCTGCAGTCATGGCCTCCAGTTACCTGCCCTAACATGTTCCTGGGGAGGCTTTGTTAGTAACAGCCCTCACTGGGGCCCATTAATACTCCAAGTCACTTCAAATTTTCCTTCTGACTTTACTTGCTCAAGCAGTTACATCACTCTCCTCTCAGTACCTGAGCTTCATAGACTGAGCACCAAAATACACCATGGAACTCACTAAAATGCAGAAACTCCTAACATCTCTTTGATAGTTTTCTTCAAGCTTTCACGCCTTGTGTAGCTAATTGCAGAGCTTGCATGACATTGTTAAGGGAAAAGATTTCACAAAGAACAAAATAAAAATATTTTCTTATTTCAAAGGCTGAATTTTGCTGCATTTCAGTTTTGAGAATCATTCTCCTATTGCTATTCATCCACGGTGGCTTCTTTGGAGACCTGCATCAGGTGGAAAAACAGAGTATGAAGGTCAGACACTTCCACTGCCAGCAGTGGTCTTTGTCCCTGTAACTGCAGACCAGCCTAGCATGTGAATCCCTTTCTAAGATAAGTCAAAGGTTCCTTGGGAAAAAATAATTAAAATAAAGTAAAGTAAAGTAAAATTAAATAAAATAAAATAAAATAAAATAAATAATAGAAAATAAAATATCATAGAAAATAAATTTTAAATAAAGTAAATTCGAAATGACCATAGGAACCTGAGTAATACAGCCTGAATCTCAGTAGACAACTGGACATCCATGGTCTCCCTTGGGTCTTCTGTGGAAAACTCAGGATGAAAACTAAAGAAAATATATCTTGGAGTGGCTGTAGCAGCACCCATGAGCTCGGCCTCATTTGGGAAATTTCCCCTTCCAGACACGGAAACCTCAACCGAGTAATGTGAAAAGACCTGCCAGTCAATAGAGTAGGGCAAAGTCCTACTTCCTGTGCTATCGATGCAGAAGGCAAAAAGAATTGCATTGTGCCTGACACTACTGAAGGAACTGTAACCCAGGTCAGGTAACTTTATCTTAGTGCTGACATGTCACAGAATCACAGAATCACAGAATTTCTAGGTTGGAAGAGACCTCAAGATCATCAAGTCCAACCTCTGACCTAACACAAACAGTCCCCACTAAACCATATCCCTAAGCTCTACATCTAAACATCTTTTACAGACTTCCAGGGATGGTGACTCCACCACTTCCCTGGGCAGCCTGTTCCAATGTCGAACAACCCTTTCGGTAAAGAAGTTCTTCCTAACATCTAACCTAAACCTCCCCTGGTGCAACTTTAGCCCGTTCCCCCTCGTCCTGTCACCAGGCACGTGGGAGAACAGGCCAACCCCCACCTCGCTACAGCCTCCTTTAAGGTAGCTGTAGAGAGCAATAAGGTCACCCCTGAGCCTCCTTTTCTGCAGGCTGAAGAACTCTTCCAGACTCTTCTCATCCTAAGCCAAAACATAGCATTCTACCAGCTACTAGGAAGAAAACTAACTCTGTTCTAACTGAAACCAGGACAGCCAACTACCAGACATCGTAATGAATACTATGAGCAGGACTAGAGGAGTCCTGCTTCCAGCCAGGAGGAGGTGGGGAAGAAAGGGACAATTGGGTTTACTGGACTGGGTATATTTAGTGACCTGCTGCATCACACCCACAAATGTGTCAGGCTCCACTGGACATTGGTGCACAGTGTACCCTAATGCCATCAAGCTAGAAAGAGGCCCAACCCACCTGTATTTCTAGAGTGACAGGGGAACCCAACAGTTAACTGTACTGGAGGCAGAAGTGAGTCTAACTGGGATGGAATGGCAAAAGCACCCCATTAGGATTGGCCCAGAGGCTATGTGCACACTCAGCATAGACTGCTTCAGGAGAGGGAACTTCAAAGTTCCAAGAGGACACCACTGGTGGGGCTTTGGCAGAGCTGTCTTGGAGACAAAGGACATGAACCAGTTGTCTACCTTGCCTGGCCTTCCACAGAATCCTTCTGTTGTGGGTTTGCTGAGGGTTGAAGAACAGCAGGTGCCAATGGCTACCATGGTGGTGCACCTGAGGCAGTGTCACGCTAACCGAGACTCCCTGATTGCCATCCATGAGCTGGGTCATCGAATGAAGAGCCAAGGTGTAGATGTAGAGCTTGGGAGTGTGCTTTAGTGATGGACTTGTCAGCACTAAGGTAAAGTTTCCTGACCTCGGTTACACGTCCCAGCGTAATGTCAGGCACATTGCAATTCTTTTTGCCTTCTGCATCTATAGCACAGGAAGTGGGACTTTGCCCTACTCTATTGACTGGGCAGGTCCTTTCACATCACTCAATTTAGGTTTCCGTGGCTAGAAGAGAAAAATTTCCCCAAAGAGGCCGAGCTCATGGGTACAGCTACAGCCACTTGAAGAATTTTTTTTTACTTTTCATCCTGAGTTTTCCACAGAAGACCCAAGAGAGACCATGGATGTCCAGTTGTCTATTACAATTCATTTAGAATTTCTCAGGATCCAATGGTTATTTCATTTTTTTTTTTTTTAATATTTATTTATTTTATTATATTTTATTTTATTTTATTTTATTTTATTTTTTTTTCCATTTTTTCTCTGACTTGTCTTAGAAAGGGTATCACATGCTGGGCTGGGCTGCAGTTACAGGGACAAAGACCACTGCTGGCAGTAGAGGTGTCAGACCTCCAGACTCTGCTTTTCAACCCTATGGAGGTCTCCATAGAAGTCACCCTGGATAAATAGCAAGAGGCGAATGATGATCAAAACTGAAATGCAGCAAAAATCAGTCTTTAAAACAAGAAAATATTTTTTATTAGCTGCTTTTTGAAATCTTCTTTGACTACATCATGCAAGCTCTGCAATTAGCTACACAAGGCATGAAGGCTTGAAGAATACTATGGAAGAGATGTTAGGAATTTCTGCATTTTAATGAGTTCCATGGTGTATTGTGGTGCTGAGTCTATGAAGCCCAGGTACTGAGAGGAGAATGATGCAACTGCTAGAGAAAATAAAGTCAAAAGGAAAAGTTGAGGTGACTTGGAAAATTAATGGGCCCCACTGAGGGCTGTTACAAACAAAGTCTCTCCAGGGACTTGTTAGGGCAGATAACTGGAGGCCATGGTTACGGACAGGCAAAGCACAGTGCTGAGAAAAGTCTTGGTTGGTTTTGGTGAAACAGAAGAGCCAAGGCCTGACCCGAGCCACTGGAAGGGAAGATCCTGCACCCCCACGTCTGGCTCAAGGCTCTTCTTGGGGTCTGTGGGATGTGGTGGGTAGTGTGATGCTACTAGAAGAACTTCATTAAGACACCTCCACAGCCCTGCACTGTGTTGCAAGGAAGCAATGCCAACAGTCAGCATGCCAAGCAGGTGCCTTCTGCTGGCCTAGCAGGGCCACTGCCAGATGTCAGCCCAAAAGTGCAGATCCCAAGTCTATGTCAAGGGTGACCTGCCACCTACTTAGGACACAAGTGACCTCCCAGTCCCTTTCTGTGACACGTTCCTGCTGCTGCCCTATCAAGTGCAGAGACAGAAGTGACCTCACAGTCACTGCCACAGTCACATTCCTGCTGCTGGGGCAGGAGATCCTGAGGCAGAGCTGAGCTCCTCAGAGCATTCCCACCCATCTCCTCCTTGTGGCCCACAAGCTGATCACATCAGGGTGAGTAAGAGAGTAAAGATAAAGGGAAGTGGCTATGGGCTGAGTTTTGGCTTCAAGGGATACTTTGAGGTCAGGCATAAGAATAGTGGATTCCTGTCAGGGTGTGGAGTAGCATTTAGGTTTGGGGATTAATGTCACTGATTAAAATAGTGCAAGGGCTTTACATGACGATGTTAAGTCAGTGTTACAGCAGAATCAACATTGCCTGAATGCTTTAACCTCACAGAAATCATTAACTTCTGCTGGCCAAACTCTTTTTCCCTCCCCCAAATCTCAAATCTCTCCTGGCCAGGCTTTTCCTGACCTCCCCATATCAGTCATCTTCCTAGGGGCAGCTTTCTGATGGCTTTCATGATCTCAGAGTATCTGTCTCATATCCGTTGGCTACTCCTTCCTTGAGACTGACGTGGCCCCTAAGTCAGGATGGAAAATAACACAAAGCTATAGGTAAACCCTGCACAATGTGTCCTGCAGCTCTTGTACCACCCCAAAATGTTGTTTCCTGACTCCAACTTCTGGATACGGAATGCCTTCTGTGCCCCCAGGGTACCTTTTTCCAAACCCTCATGCATGGTTCAGTTTGCACCAAGCATCTTGGAGGCAGTGGCCCCCTCTGTGTAGAAAACTGAAAGCAGCCCTAAAGGATGGCTTCAGGCAAAAGCTGACTCCTCTGACATGACAACCCCTATCCAAGACCTCTTCCTCTATGCGGCCTACCAGGTACTTAGAAAGAGCCGATCTCAGAAAGCACATGCACAGCAAGTGCCTTCTGCTGCCCTACCATGGACACTGGCAGATGTGAGCCTAAAGGCACAGGTCCCAGCCAGGAGTCAAGGGTGACCTGTCAGCTGCTTCAGAAAGAGCTCAACTCACAGGCCATTTAACAGCCAGTCGCTTCCTGCTGGACTTAGTGCTTCTGAGGCACCACTGAGCTTATAATACCACACCTACAAAACACCCCCTTTTTGGGCCAGGACCTGCCCAGGTAGAAGTGATTTGGTTGTGATCCTCCAAGCTCATGGCACACCTGCTGGGCTCCCAGCCTCTCTGACACACAAGAGCCAGTTTCGTGCCAGTCCTGGGAGGTGCTAGGGCAGGAGGGACCTTGCAGGCAATGTTCCAGCCCCGTGCCTGTTGGCAGTCTCTCAGCTCCTAGTGCACAGTGGAGATCACACTCAAGTCCAGAAGCCTGAAGCTGGCCTAGATGACACTCAGGGGAAGCACCCTCCAAACCCCAGCCCCAGCCCCAGCTGGCGGTGCTGCTCTGCAGAGCGAGGGGGCTGTGGTGCCCGGGGCATGGAGGCACTGTGCAGGGCTGTGCTGGGCAGGCTGGGAGGCAGACCCAGCTCATGGGGTCACTGCCATTGCCCCAGGGCTGCAAGGAATCACTCGCCAGGCTCCTTTGCTGGGGCTGCTGCGTGCCCTGGGGCTGCAGAGCTCTCCTCTGCCTGCTCACAGCAGACTGAGCACTTGAGCTCTGCTCAGTCCACCTTGGAGGAGATCCCCCCTTAGGAGGGAAGTGCTGCAGTGGAGGCCAGCTGTGCCACTGCCGTGCCCACTGCCTGTCCCTGCCTGCAGTCCCAGCACAGCCCCACAGCAACACTGGCACCAAGCTCCAGGAGCAGCCGGGCCTGAGCCCACCAGCAGGGCTCAGCAGGACAGGGCGGCAGTGGCAAGAGAGCAGCTCTGCATGCCCCAAGCGCTGGTGCTCCCTGGCCGTGCTGCTGGGATGGGACTCTTTTCCTCTTTTCCTCTGCACCCCTGCACACGGGCACTGCCCCTGCAGAGCCAGGCCTGGTCTCAGAGGAAGGATGTCAGACTAAGAAGGCAGTGCAAGCTCCTTCCTTAAGGTTAAATTCACAGAGAGCATGGCTTCACATGCACAGAGTCTATAAGCTATATTCAACAGACACATCTGTATCGTTTTAATGGATGTTCATTATCTGAATTAATGTTATAAGAATATGCACAAACACTACCACAAACAAAACAAAACAACACAAAACAAAACAAAACAGGTATACTAGTATTCCGCCAATTATTGGCATTGCAAGTCATGTGAAGAAGCAGATCAGAAATTTATTACATCCAAGACACATCTCGCCATCAATTTCCACAAGGCATGCTTGAGCTCCTGGCTCCTCATGCTACAGATGAGGACGTGCTCTGCTGGAGGCACCACTGAGTACAGAACTGCCACCACCAGGTCCAGGGATGGGGAGGAGACTGAGGGAGCTTCAGGCAGGCAACCATGACAGGCCTGAGAAAGACGGACACCATGGCCTGGTGAGGGAGACTTGTGCAAAAGGCTTTGTGCTGGCCCTCCTATAGAGACGACAGGACTGTCACCTAGATCCACATAGTCTAATCCAAATACACTGCTCCTACCCATGGCAGCTGGGCTCTTGGCCCTGAGTCCGTCCTGGATGTTGGGGCTGCTCCCCCAGCTCCACAGGAGATGGGAAGAGAAGGAAACCGAGACCCATGAATTTCTGCCAAGTTCTTTATTGTCTTTCTCGACCAAGGAAATCCTCATTCTGTATGTATATTAGATGATGTAGTAAAACCTAACACGAGATGTAATATTCAGAATGCTAATAATGAGATTATTAAAAACAAAATGAAATATTGTTCAAATACTAACAGAGAAAAATAATTTAAAAAATATTTTATCATTTTCCCAAATGCCCTTTGATTTCTGTTGGGATTCTTATTAATGAAAATGTTATGATGACACTAGTAACATGAAAATGATATGATATAATGTGAATCAAAATATTTGCTTATTATTAAACATACATTTTCTGAACACATCATGGATGCTAAAGAAGCATGTATGGAAACAGTTTCCTGACTGCATCCTTGAGCTCCTGGTTCCTCATGCTGTAGATGAGGGGGTTCAGTTCTGGAGGCACCACCGAGTACAGAAGTGCAACCACCAGGTCCAGGGATGGCGAGGATATGGAGGGGGGCTTCAGGTAGGCAAATATGGCAGTGCTGACAAACAGGGAGACCACGGCCAGGAGAGGGAGGCACGTGGAAAAGGCTTTGTGCCGGCCCTGCTCAGAGGGCATCCTCAGCACTACCCTGAAGATCTGCACATAGGACAGCACTATGAGGACAAAACAACCAAAGACTAAAGAAACAGTAAACACAAGTGCCCCAACTTCCCTGAGGTAGGCGTCTGAGCAGGAGAGCTTGAGGATGTGGGGGATTTCACAGAAGAACTGGTCCACAGCATTGCCTTGGCAGAGGGGCAGGGAAAATGTGTTGGCCGTGTGCAGGACAGCATTGAGAAAGCCACTGTCCCAGGCATCTGCTGCCATCTGGGCACAAGCTCTGCTGCGCACGAGGCTCCCGTAGTGCAGGGGCTTGCAGATGGCAACGTAGCGGTCGTACGCCATGACGGTGAGAAGGGAAAGCTCTGCTCCAACCAAGGAGATGAAAAAGAAAACCTGTGCAGCACAGCCTTGATTGGAGATGGCCCTGGTGTCCCAGAGGGCATTGGCCATGGCTTTGGGCAGAGTGGTGGAGATGCAGCCCAGGTCGAGGAGGGCGAGGTTGAGGAGGAAGAAGTACATGGGGGTGTGGAGGCGGTGGTGGCAGGCTACGGCGCTGAGGATGAGGCCGTTGCCCAGGAGGGCAGCCAGGTAGATGCCCAGGAAGAGCATGAAGTGCAGGAGCTGCAGCTCGCGCGTGTCTGCGAATGCCTGCAGGAGGAACTCGCTCACTGAGCTGATGTTGGGCATTTGCTGGTTCTGGCCATGGGGTTCACCCAAGGATGGAAAAGGCAGTAAGAAAATATAACACAATTATATGTTGATATGTGATTCAATATCGGCCTTTTAAGCAGACATTAGGCATGTCCATTTCATGAGCCTTGACTGATGCTGCCTAAGGTTGTCCGTAGGAACAGGGGACTCTGCTGCAGGCAGTGTAGTTAACAGTCCCTACCTATAAAAAAAAAATGAAGAGGAACATGGGGTATTCTCAGATCAATTTAACTCTTCATATGAAGAAATTTTTACTCCTAAATCACCTAATGGCAGAGAAGGGCTGTGGCAATTTCTTTTTTCTATATTGTCATTCCTGCTGCACTACAAGCAAAACCTTGTGGATCCTCAGAGTCACAGATACAATTCCTCTAGTGCAGAGTGTACTTCAGAGAGCACAGCCAGTCTGTCCATCCGTTCTGGTCTCAGCTGCCCTGTGCTGGTGGGAGAGAAGAGTAGTGATTGTCCCAGGAAGGTGCCTGAGCCCTCCCTCACACAGCATTTCTGGCAGGAGCTGCCTCTCACCTACTGCCCATGTCCTTGCTGGGAACTGGTTCTGTGTCCCCACATCTCTTTCCTGTCCACGCTAACAGACCCCATACCACAAGCTCTGTGCTCACAATCACTCAGATTAGCCTCCACTGCAAGAATTAAGCACTTAGGGCACTGAATCCAAAAAAGCCTTCCTCCTCAGACTGACCAAGCCTCAGTCTTCCTCTTGCAATGCCTATTCATAAATGCCATTCTCTAGAGTTTATCCTAGTCCAAATTACAAAAAGAGTGAGACCCATCCTGACAGATGCTATCAGCCATCGGATGTGCCAGCTGTAGAAGACCCCTCTGGCAACCCCACCTGCATGGCCCTGCTGCCAGAGCCTCACGGTGTCAGGAGCCTGCAGATGTGTCCTGCCACATGCTGCCCTCTGTTGTTGCGCTCCTCAGTGCCTCCAAGCCCTCTCTCCTTCTCTCCTCTCTGTGTGCCAGCTGCAGTCAGAGCCCCCAGCCCTGCTGCACTGTGCAGAGGAGCTGCTCCTGGGCACAGCTGTCTCTCTGCACCAGGGCCCTCTTGCCACGAGCTCTCTCTGTCCCATGAGCCCGGCCCAGCTCAGCAGCACAGCACCAGCCCAAGGCACTGCAATCACCCCTCTGGGGGCTTTGCTGATGAGCCCACGAACCTCAGGCCCTCAGAGACAATTGAAGACATCTCTCCAGAAGGCCAAGTCAGAGGCAAGTTTCCTGCAGTGTCCCCCTGAGGGCCAGCACTGACACAGCCTCCCTTGGAGCTCGTTAGAGCAGAACCCTGGAGGCAGTGAGGACAAGGAGACAAAGGCAGTGTGAAGGTGACACTGATGTGTAGTAAAAGTGGATGTGTGTCACCAAGCACGAGGCCCAGGCCTTGACCCATGTTCCCTAGGACAGAGATCCTTTCTCTTCCCAAATTGCTCAGGGCACTTCCTGTGGCAGTAGGAGATGGGGATGTGCATTGCCAAGTGCAGGAGAATGGTACGACCCCTGCCTGGTTCATGGGTGGGGGCAAGGAGTCAATGAAGACCTGGTGCTTTAACAATGAACTGTCTCCTAATCGGTGTCAGTGGCAGAGACAACAGCCATAGCCATGGGCACAAAGACTCGGGTCCTGTTGGGACTTTGAAACTTGCCATAGCCCTTGATCCTCTCCACTCCAGGCTCTCTCAGGGACTCCTGGAAATGTACCTCTTTTCCTGAGGGCTGCAGAACCTCTTCTGTGTGGTGCCACACTTGATCTGAGGTGAATCGCATAACTCAGGTCTTCTTGGTGGCCATGCCCCTCGTAAGGCAGCTCTGTAGGAAGCTGGCCTGGTTCCTCGTGAGCAGGCACCACTGCTCGTATGGCATTCCTCGTGGTGCCCAGGCCCTCCTCCTCCTGGGCACTGCTCACTCAGCATTGTCCCAGTCTGCCATGACGCCTAGGGTTATTCCTCTTTTGGTGAAGGACAAGGCTCGTCTCCTTGTAAACCACAAGAGATTTCTATAGGCAAAATCCTTCAGTTTCTCAATGTTCCTTGTCACTGATGCTTCATTCTGTCAGCCATTCATGGCTGCAGGCAGACAGTTCAACCTTCATGTGATTGTGCTCTCTCTGACGAGATAGCAGCATCAGGAGCTGCAGGGAACATTTGGATAATACAGGAGTAACCAGTTGAATGGAACTGTATCACAGAGTCACAGATAGCTATTGGGTGGAAGGCTGCCAGATTCTACTTTATCTGTTCTTCATTCTCATGCATGCTGTCAGTTTCTCTGGAGCTGTGTCCTGAATGTTACGGGGCTGTGCAGGTCAAAATTAGAAGGGCCAAAGCCCAGCTGCAGCTCCATCTGTCTATGACTGTCAAAGACAATAAACACTGCTTATAGAAAAACTTTAAATAAGCGAGGATTAAGGAGAATCATCATCCTTCATTGGACATGGCGAAATCTGGTAATGTTCTAGAGATAAGGTAAAGGCTGAGCTAATTAATTCCCTCTTTGGCTCAGTTTCTAGCAGGAAGACCAGTTGTTCCCCTGGATATTTCTTCTTCCTTGTAGCCAGTGCCAACCATCCATGGTGCACTTTGTGGCAGTTTTTTCTCTCCTGCTCTTTCCTACTACCAAAGGAAGCTCCATCAGGGTGGAAACAACTCGTGAAGTAGGCATCCCAACCCAGCAGGCTCCTTGCGGCTTCTCAGCCAAGCAGACACAAGTCACCTCAGCAGCAGCTTCCAAGCCAGGGGCCTGCTGCTGGCCTTGCAGCTTCTTGTGGAGACACAGCCAAGCCTTGTGCCTGCTGCTGCCCACTCATGGACTCAAGCAGAAGGGACAGGACAACCCATGTGGGGGCCTTCCTTCTGTCTGGGTCCTCCTGGGTCTGGAGGCAGAGGGGATCCCCCAGTCAGCATGCCAAGCAGGTGCCTTCTGCTGGCCTAGCAGGGCCACTGCCAGATGTCAGCCCAAAAGTGCAGCTCCCAGGGAGAAGGCAAGGGTGACCTGCCACCTCCAGACACAAGTGTCCTCACAGTCCCTTTGCATGACACGTTCTTGTTGCTGTCCTATCAAGTGCAGAGGCAGAAGTGACCTCACAGTCCCTGCCACAGTCACATTCCTCATGCTGGGCCGTGAGATCCTGAGGCAGAGCTGAGCTCCTCAGAGCATCCCCACCCATCTCCTCCTTGTGGCCCACAAGCTGATCAGATCCATGGCCCCTCACATTCATTTGGGGTAAGGGTTTTGTTTAGGTCTCTTAAGCAGTTTTCTAGTTTTAAATAAGCCATTTTAATGCTAGTATTAAGGGCAGAGATCAGAGGGATTAAGAGAGTAAATGCTAGGGGAATCAGCTATGGGCTGAGTTTTGTCATCTAGGGATACTTTGAGGTCAGTCATTAGAGTAGTGGATTCCTGTCAGGGTGCTGAGTAACTTTTAGGTGTAGAAATTAATTTTACAGGTTGAAGCTGGGGAATAGCCTTGTATGACTATTTTAAGTCAGAGTTACAGCAGCATCAGCATAACCTGAACCCTCTTACCTCTACAAAATCCTTAATTTCTGCAGGCCAAGCCCCTATTCCCTCCTCCAAATCTCACATTTCTCCTGGCCAGTCTTCTCCTGATTTCCCCATATCAGTTATCTTTTTAGGGGCATGTTTATGATGCCTTTAATGATCTTAGACTATCTGTCAGTGCTCTGTTGGCTACTCTATTCCTAAGAAAATTGGCACTTAATACACGATGGAAAAGGACACAAAAGTCCATCAGAGCACCCTGCACAATGTGCCCAGCAGCTGTGCACTGCCACAAAAGCGCGGTTCCTGCCTACAAGTTTTCTTTCCAGAATGGTTCCTATGTCTCCAGGGTGACTTTTCCCAGGCACTCAGTTCCCCAGGCCACACCACTCTTACCCGCAGGCCCCACGTGTCTCTCCAACCCTCCCCTCTGCCCCTGCAGTAGTGGCACCTCACCGCAGTAGGTTGGTGCATCTCCAGGCTCAGGGGTGTTTCCCGAGGGCCTGCCCCGTGTGGTGAGTGTTGGGGAAGAAGAGAGCAAGGTCATCTCCTGGGGCATGGCTGAGC
>JADZGK010000128.1:76975-94963 GCA_018104995.1 Cairina moschata | reverse complement strand
GCTTGGTGCTGCAGAGCCAGGGCTGCGCCAAGGGAGCCCAGAGCTGCAGGGGCAGGGGAGAGGAGGCCGAGGGCCAGGGCGGCTGCTGCAGGGGCAGTGAGCTCAGCATGGCCCTTGCAGCCCCCTGCCCTGGGCCTGCCTCTGCCCTTGGGCTCGGTCCCGGCCTTGGCTGTGCTGGCAGGAGCGTTCTTGGCATGCGTTTCCTGGCCTCCCCTCGCCTGTGCACAGCTGCTGCCCACTCCGGCTGCTGCCACAAACGTGTCCTCACAAGCAGCACCACCCCTTGGGCTGGTTCTCCTGGCCTTCCCCATCCCACTGCCTTGACTCCTTGTGTCTGCTGGGCCCCACCTTCCCCACCCCAAATTACTTCCTTCACTGTCATCTCCCTTCCCCTGCCCCATGGGATGACACTGTCATGGGACATATGACCTTTAGGTGTTGTGGTGCTTGTCTAATCCAGTTTGGTGATGGAACAGAAAGACGGTTTCTTCACCAGTGATGTACATCCTTCTTCATGTTAGGCCATGATTCCATCTCTTCACAGTTCTTAGAGTGTTTGCTTTATCTCAGAGACGAACTGCATTAGGTCTCCTTGATTAGTCTGAGGCACAATGCAATGCTTTTGGCCTTCTGACACTCCAGCACAACACCTGTGAGTTTACCTTTCTGTGTGCATTGACCTGACCGGTCATTTCACATTTTTTGCTTTCATATCCCTGACAGAAGGAGATGATTCCCAAACAGGGATACGCAGATGGGTTCTGGCTCAGCCATTTGAAGTGTTCTGCTCTTGAGTATTTCAGCCTGAGTTTTGCCACAACTCCTGCAGCCAAATGCGTCCCTGGGCTGTCATTGCTCTGCCCCCTGTACTGTGGGATGATTGTGCTGTGGTGGGACGTGTTTCCAGTGGTTCGTCTACCAGACACCGTAATGAATACTATAAGCAGGACTAGAGGAGTCCTGCTTATAGCCACGGGGAGGCGGGGAAGAAAGGAATAATCAGGTTTACTGGACTGGGTATATTTGATGGCCTGGTTCATCAGACCCACAAATGTATCAGGCTCTACTGGACACCTCTGCACAGAGTACCCTAATGCCATCAAGCTAGAAAGAGGTAGAACCCACCTGTATTTCTGGAGTGACAGGGGGATCCCAACACTTAACTGTACTGGAGGCTGAAGTGAGTCTAACTGGGAAGGAATGGCAAAAGCACCCCACTGGGACTGGCCCAGAGGCTATGTGCATCCTCGGCATAGACTGCTTCGAGAGAGGGAATTCAGAGTTCCAAGAGGGCACCACTGGTGGGGCTTTGGCAGAGCTGTCTTGGAGACAAAGGACATGAAACAGTTGTCTACCTTGCCTGGTCTTCCACAGAATCCTTCTGTTGTGGGTTTGCTGAGGGTTGAAGAACAGCAGGTGCCAATGGCTACCATGGTGGTGCACCTGAGGCAGCGTCGCGCTAACCGAGACTCCCTGATTGCCATCCATGAGCTTCATTCATTGACTGGAGAGCCAGGGTGTAGATGCAGAGCTTGGGAGAGTGCTTTTGTGATGGACTTGTCAGCACTAAGGTAAAGTTCCTTGACCTGGGTTACACGTCCCAGAGTAGTGTCAGGCACAATGCAATTCTTGTTGCCTTCTGCATCTATAGCACAGGAAGTGGGACTTTGCCCTACTCTATTGACTGGAAAGGTCCTTTCACATCACTCAATTTAGGTTTCCGTGGCTGGAAGAGAAAAATTTCCCCAAAGAGGCTGAGCTCATGGGTACAGCTACAGCCACTTGAAGAATTTTTTTTTTTTTTTTACTTTTCATCCTGAGTTTTCCACAGAAGACCCAAGAGAGACCATGGATGTCCAGTTGTCTACTACAATTCATTTAGAATTTCTCAGGATCCAGCAGTCATTTCAACTTTATTTTTTATTTATTTATTTTATTTTATTTTATTTTATTTTATTTTATTTTATTTNGCTGAGCTCATGGGTACAGCTACAGCCACTTGAAGAATTTTTTTTTTTTTTTTACTTTTCATCCTGAGTTTTCCACAGAAGACCCAAGAGAGACCATGGATGTCCAGTTGTCTACTACAATTCATTTAGAATTTCTCAGGATCCAGCGGTCATTTCAACTTTATTTTTTATTTATTTATTTTATTTTATTATTTTATTTTATTTTATTTTATTTTATTTTATTTTATTTTATTTTATTTTATTTTATTTTATTTTATTTTATTTTATTTTATTTTATTTTATTTTATTTTATTTTATTTTTTATTTTTTTATTTTGTTTCATTTTTTCTCTGACTTACCTTAGAAAGGGTATCACATGCTGGGCTGGGCTGCAGTTACAGGGACAAAGACCACTGCTGGCAGTAGAGGTGTCAGACCTCCAGACTCTGCTTTTCCTCCCTATGGAGGTCTCCAGTGAAGCCACCCAGGATCAACAGCAAGAGGAGAGTGATGCTCAAAACTGAAATGCAGAAAAAATCAGCCTTTAAAACAAGAAAATATTTTTTATTAGCTGCTTTTTGAAATCTTCTTTGACTACAACATGCAAGCTCTACAATTAGCTACACAAGGCGTGAAGGCTTGAAGAAAACTATGGAAGAGATGTAAGGAATTTCTGCATTTTAATGAGTTCCATGGTGTATTGTGGTGCTGAGTCTATGAAGCTCAGGTACTGAGAGGAGAATGATGCAACTGCTAGAGAAAGTAAAGTCAGAAGGAAAAGTTGAGGTGACTTGGAAAATTAATGGGCCGCACTGAGGGCTATTACTAACAAAGCCTCTCCAGGGACTTGTTAGGGCAGATAACTGGAGGCCATGGTTACAGACAGGCAAAGCACTGTGCTGAGAAAAGTCTTGGTTAGTTTTGGTGAAGAAGAAGAGCCAAGGCCCGACCCCAGCCACAGGAAAGGGAGATCCTGCACCCCCACATCTGGCTCAAGGCTCTTCTTGGGGTCTGTTGGATGTGGTGGGTAGTGTGATGCTACTAGAAGAACTTCATTAAGACACCTCCACAGTCCTGCACTGTGCTGCAAGGAAGCAATGCCAACACTCAGCATGCCAAACAGGTGCCTTCTGCTGGCCTAGCAGGGCCACTGCCAGAAGTCAGCCCAAAAGTGCCGATCCCAGGTCTATGTCAAGGGTGACCTGCCACCTCCAGACACAAGTGACCTCAGAGTCCCTTTCCATGACACGTTCCTGCTGCTGCCCTATCACATGCAGAGACAGAAGTGACCTCACAGTCACTGCCACTGTCACATTCCTGCTGCTGGGGCAGGAGATCCTGAGGCAGAGCTGAACTCCTCTGGGCATTCCCACCCATCTCCTCCTTGTGGCCCACAAGCTGATCAGATCAGGGTGAGCAAGAGAGTAAAGGTAAGGGAAAGGGTCTATGGGCTGAGTTTTGGCTTCAAGGGATACTTTGAGGTCAGGCTTAAGAGTACTGGATTCCTGTCAGGGTGTGGAGTAGCATTTAGGTTTGGGGATTAATGTCACTGATTAAAATGTTGCAAGGGCTTTACATGACTGTTTTAAGTCAGTGTTACAGCAGAATCAACATTGCCTGAATGTTCTAACCTCACAGAAATCATTAATTTCTGCTGGCCAAACTGTTTTTCCCTCCCCCAAATCTCACATCTCTCCTGGCCAGGCTTTTCCTGACCTCCCCATATCAGTCATCTTCCTAGGGGCAGCTTTCTGATGGTTTTCATGATCTCAGAGTATCTGCCTCATATCTGTTGGCTACTCCTTCCTTGAGACTGACGTGGCACCTAAGTCAGGATGGAAAATAACCCAAAGCTATAGGTGTACCCTGCACAATGTGTCCTGCAGCTCTTGTACCACCCCAAAATTTTGTTTCCTGCCTCCAGCTTCTGGATGCAGAATGGCTTCTGTGCATGCAGGCTACCTTTTTCCAAACCCTCATGCACGGTTCAGTTTGCCCCAAGCGTCTTGGAGGCAGTGGTCCCCTCTGTGTAGAAAACTGAAAGCAGTCCTAAAGGATGGCTTCAGGCAAAAGCTGACACCTCTGACATGACAACCCCCATCCAAGCCCTCTTCCACTATGGGGCCTACCAGGTACTTAGAAAGAGCTGATCTCAGAAACTACATGCACAGCAAGTGCCTTGTGCTGCCCTACCATGGAGACTGGCAGATGTGAGCCTAAAGGCACAGGTCCCAGCCAGGAGTCAAGGGTGACCTGTCAGCTACTTCAGAAAGAGCTCAACTCACAGGCCATTTAACAGCCAGTTGCTTCCTGCTGGACTTAGTGCTTCTGAGGCACCACTGAGCTTGTAATACCACACCTACAAAAGACCCCCTTTTTGGGCCAGGACCTGCCCAAATGATCTGGTTGTGATCCTACAAGCTCATGGCACAGTTGCTGGGCTCCCAGCCTCTCTGACACTCAGGAGCCAGTTCCGTGCCAGTCCTGGGAGGTGCTAGGGCAGGAGGGACCTTGCAGGCAATGTTCCAGCCCCATGCCTGTTGGCGGTCTGTCTGCTCATTGTGCACACTGAAGATCATTTTCCTATCCAGAAGCCATAAGCCTATAACTGGCATAGAAGGCACTCAGGGGAAGCACCCTCCAAGCCCCAGCCCCAGCCCCAGCTGGCAGTGCTGCTCTGCAGAGCGAGGGGGCTGTGGTGCCTGGGGCATGGGGGCACTCTGCAGGGCCGTGCTGGGCAGGCTGGGAGGCAGACCCAGCTCATGGGGTCACTGCCATTGCCCCAGGGCTGCAAGGAATCACTCGCCAGGCTCCTTTGCTGGGGCTGCTGCGTGCCCTGGGGCTGCGGAGCTCTCCTCTGCCTGCTCACACCAGACTGAGCACTTGAGCTCTGCTCAGTCCACCTCGGAGGAGATCCCCCCTTAGGAGGGACGTGCTGCAGTGGAGGCCAGCTGTGCCACTGCCGTGCCCACTGCCTGTCCCTGCCTGCAGTCCCAGCACAGCCCCACAGCAGCACTGGCACCAAGCTCCAGGAGCAGCCGGGCCTGAGCCCACCAGCAGGGCTCAGCAGGACAGGGCGGCAGTGGCAAGAGAGCAGCTCTGCATGCCCCAAGCGCTGGTGCTCCCTGGCCGTGCTGCTGGGATGGGACTCTTTTCCTCTGCACCTCTGCACCCCTGCACACGGGCACTGCCCCTGCAGAGCCAGGCCTGGTCTCAGAGGAAGGATGTCAAACTAAGAAGGCAGTGCAAGCTCCTTCCTTAAGGTTAAATTCACAGAGAGCATGGCTTCACATGCACAGAGTCTATAAGCTATATTTAACAGGCACATCCGTGTCATTTTAATGGATGTTCATTATCTGAATTAATGTAATAAGAATATGCACAAACACAACCACAAACAAAACAAAACAGGTATACTAGTATTCCGCCAATTATTGACATTACAAGTCATGTGCAGAAGCAGATCAGAAATTTATTACATCCAAGACACATCTCGCCATCAGTTTCCACAAGGCATGCTTGAGCTCTTGGATCATTATGGTACAGATGAGGACATGCTCTGCTGGAGGCACCACTGAGTACAGAACTGCCACCACCAGGTCCAGGGATGGGGAGGAGATGGAGGGAGCTTCAGGCAGGCAACCATGACAGGCCTGAGAAAGACGGACACCATGGCCAGGTGAAGCAGGCTTGTGCAAAAGGCTTTGTGCTGGCCCTCCTATAGAGACGACAGGACTGTCACCTAGATCCACATGGTCTAATCCAAATACACTGCTCCTACCCGTGGCAGCTGGGCTCTTGGCCCTGAGCCCCTCCTGGATGTTGGGGCTGCTCCCCCAGCTCCACAAGAGATGGGAAGAGAAGGAAACTGAGACCCATGAATTTCTGCTAAGTTCTTTATTGTCTTTCTCGACCAAGGAAATCCTCATTCTGTATGTATATTAGATGATGTAGTAAAACCTAACACAAGATGTAACATTAAGAATGCTAATAACGAGATTATTAAAAACAAAATAAAATATTGTTCAAATACTAACAGAGAAAAATAATTTAAAAAATATTTTATCATTTTCCCAAATGCCCTTTGATTTCTGTTGGGATTATTATTAATGACAATGTTATGATAACACTAGTAACGTGAAAATGATATGATATAATGTGAATCAAAACATTTGAGTATTATTAAACATACATTTGCTGAACATATCATGGATGCTAAAGAAGCATGTATGGAAACAGTTTCCTCACTGCATCCTTGAGCTCCTGGTTCCTCATGCTGTAGATGAGGGGGTTCACTGCTGGAGGTACCACTGAATACAAAAGTGACACCAACAGGTCCAGGGATGGCGAGGAAATGGAGGGGGGCTTCAGGTAGGCAAATATGCCAGTGCTGACAAACAGGGAGACCACGGCCAGGTGTGGGAGGCACGTGGAAAAGGCTTTGTGCCGGCCCTGGGAAGAGGGCATCCTCAGTACTGCCCTGAAGATCTGCACATAGGACAGCACAATGAAAACAAAACAACCAAATGCTAAAGAAACACTAAACACAAGTGCCCCGACTTCCCTGAGGTAGGTATTTGAGCAGGAGAGCTTGAGGATCTGGGGGATTTCACAGAAGAACTGATCCAGAGCATTGCCGTGGCAGAGGGGCAGGGATAATGTGTTGGCCGTGTGCAGGACAGCATTGAGAAAGCCACTGCCCCAGGCAGCTGCTGCCATCTGGGCACAAGCTCTGCTGCCCACGAGGCTCCCGTAGTGCAGGGGCTTGCAGATGGCAACGTAGCGGTCGTAGGCCATGACAGTGAGGAGGCAATACTCAGCTACTACAGAGAAAGCAAAGAGAAAGAGTTGGGCAGCACATGCTTCATAGGAGATGGCCCTGGTGTCCCAGAGGGCATTGGCCATGGCTTTGGGCAGAGTGGTGGAGATGCAGCCCAGGTCGAGGAGGGCGAGGTTGAGGAGGAAGAAGTACATGGGGGTGTGGAGGCGGTGGTGGCAGGCTACGGCGCTGAGGATGAGGCCGTTGCCCAGGAGGGCAGCCAGGTAGATGCCCAGGAAGAGCGCGAAGTGCAGGAGCTGCAGCTCGCGTGTGTCTGCGAATGCCAGCAGGAGGAACTCGCTCACAGAGCTGATGTTGGGCATTTGCTGACTTTGCACATACAACCTGCGAAATGAGAAAGAAATATATATGTATAGACTGTTATGAGTAAAGTCTCTGACTAAAACTTCCCAGTTAAAGCCTTACCTTCCCGGTTTCCAAGAGGACCTTTGTCTATCTCCCTGTCTGGAGTCCTGCTTTGTGCTTGCTGAGTGTCCTGGACACAGCAGCCACCTCTGCCCATCAGCCCCCAGTGGGACACCTCTGCTCCACTGCAATGGTTAATGTCGTTGTGGAGGCACACCTTAACCAGAGGTCACATCCAGGAGGGCTGCTCTGTCCATCCCCTCGTTCCCAGCTGCTGGCTGCTTGCAGCACTCAGCAGGGGGATGGATGAACACAGAGGTTGTACTGAAAAACCACATCCTCCTGTCTGCACATCCTAAAGAACAGCTCAGAAAACCCTGGTGCAGTCTGTAAGCAGAGAGAAGAGAAGGGATATTCTCCGGTTCATCACTAACCTGTTTGTGTCTCAATTCAATGGAATAGGAAGATAAGTCACCTGTGCAAATCCAACTACCCCGTTAGCATAGAGCCTNTGCAGCAAAAATCAGCCTTTAAAACAAGAAAATATTTTTTATTAGCTGCTTTTTGAAATCTTCTTTGACTACATCATGCAAGCTCTGCAATTAGCTACACAAGTCATGAAGGCTTGAATAAAACTATGGAAGAGATGTTAGGAATTTCTGCATTTTAATGAGTTCCATGGCGTATTATGCCGCTGAGTCTATGAAGCTCAGGTACTGAGAGAAGAATGATGCAACTGCTAGAGAAAGTAAAGTCAGAAGGAAAAGTTGAGGTGACTTGGAAAATTAATGGGCCCCACTGAGGGCTATTACTAACAAAGCCTCTCCAGGGACTTGTTAGGGCAGATAACTGGAGGCCATGGTTACAGACAGGCAAAGCACTGTGCTGAGAAAAGTCTTGGTTAGTTTTGATGAAGAAGAAGAGTCAAGGCCTGACCCCAGCCACAGGAAAGGGAGATCCTGCACCCCCACGTCTGGCTCAAGGCTCTTCTTGGGGTCTGTGGGACGTGGTGGGTAGTGTGATGCTACTAGAAGAACTTCATTAAGACACCTCCACAGCCCTGCACTGTGTTGCAAGGAAGCAATGCCAACACTCAGCATGCCAAGCAGGTGCCTTCTGCTGGCCTAGCCACTGCCAGATGTCAGCCCAAAAGTGCAGATCCCAGGTCTATGTCAAGGCTGACCTGCCACCTCCAGACACAAGTGACCTCCCAGTCCCTTTCTGTGACACGTTCCTGCTGCTGCCCTATCAAGTGCAGAGACAGAAGTGGCCTCACAGTCCCTGCCACAGTCACATTGCTCCTGCTGGGGCAGGAGATCCTGAGGCAGAGCTGAGCTCCTCAGAGCATTCCCACCCATCTCCTCCTTGTGGCCTACAAGCTGATCAGATCAGAGTGAGCAAGAGAGTAAAGGTAAGGTAAAAGGGCTATGGGCTGAGTTTTGGTTTCAAGGGATACTTTGAGGTCAGGCATAAGAATAGTGGATTCCTGTCAGGGTGTGGAGTAGCATTTAGGTTTGGGGATTAAAGTCACTGATTAAAATGGTGCAAGGGTTTTACAGGACAATTTTAAGTCAGTGTTACAGCAGAATCAACGTTGCCTGAATGTTCTAACCTCACAGAAATCATTAATTTCTGCTGGCCAAACTCTTTTTCCCTCCCCCAAATCTCACATCTCTCCTGGCCAGGCTTCTCCTGACTTCCCCATATCAGTCATCTTCCTAGGGGCAGCTTTCTGATGGCTTTCATGATCTCAGAGTATCTGTCTCATATCCGTTGGCTACTCCTTTCTTGAGACTGACGTGGCACCTAAGTCAGGATGGAAAATAACCCAAAGCTATAGGTGAACCCCGCACAATGTGTCCTGCAGCTCTTATACCACCCCAAAATTTTGTTTCCTGCCTCCAGCTTCTGGATACAGAATGCCTTCTGTGCCCCCAGACTACCTTTTTCCAAACCCTCATGCATGGTTCAGTTTGCCCCAAGCGTCTTGGAGGCAGTGGCCCCCTCTGTGTAGAAAACTGAAAGCAGTTCTAAAGGATGACTTCAGGCAAAGCTGACACCTCTGACATGACAACCCCTATCCAAGCCCTCTTCCTCTATGGGGCCTACCAGGTACTTAGAAAGAGCTGATCTCAGAAACTACATGCACAGCAAGTGCCTTCTGCTGTCCTACCATGGACACTGGCAGATGTGAACCTGAAGGCACAGGTTCCAACCAGGAATCAAGGGATGACCTGTTGGCTACTTCAAAAAGTAGTCACCTCAGAAGACGTTTAAGAGCCATTCCCTTCCTGCTGGACTTAGTGTTTCTGATGCACCACTGAGAATGTAATACCATACCTACAAAACACCCCCTTTTTGGGCCAGGACCTGCCCAGGTAAAAATGATTTGGTTGTGATCCTCCAAGCTCATGGCACACCTGCTGGGCTCCCAGCCTCTCTGGCACTCAGGAGCCAGTTCTGTGCCAGTCCTGGGTGGTGCTAGGGCAGGGGGGACCTTGCAGGCAATGTTCCAGCCCCATGCCTGTTGGCAGTCTCTCAGCTCCTAGTGCACAGTGAAGATCACACTCACATCCAGAAGCCTGAAGCTGGCTTAGCAGACACTCAGGGGAAGCACCCTCCAAGCCCCAGCCCCAGTCCCAGCCCCAGCTGGCGGTGCTGCTCTGCAGAGCAAGGGGGCTGTGGTGCTCGGGGCACGGGGGCACTCTGCAGGGCCGTGCTGGGCAGGCTGGGAGGCAGACCCAGCTCATGGGGTCACTGCCATTGCCCCAGGGCTGCAGGGAATCACTCGCCAGGCTCCTTTGCTGGGGCTGCTGCGTGCCCTGGGGCTGCAGAGCTCTCCTCTGCCTGCTCACACCAGACTGAGCACTTGAGCTCTGCTCAGTCCACCTCGGAGGAGATCCCCCCTTAGCAGGGAAGTGCTGCAGTGGAGGCCAGCTGTGCCACTGCCGTGCCCACTGCCTGTCCCTGCCTGCAGTCCCAGCACAGCCCCACAGCAGCACTGGCACCAAGCTCCAGGAGCAGCCAGGCCTGAGCCCACCAGCAGGGCTCAGCAGGACAGGGCGGCAGTGGCAAGAGAGCAGCTCTGCATGCCCCAAGTGCTGGTGCTCCCTGGCCGTGCTGCTGGGATGGGACTCTTTTCCTCTGCACCTCTGCACCCCTGCACACGGGCACTGCCCCTGCAGAGCCAGGCCTGGTCTCAGAGGACAGATGTCAGACAAAATGGCAGTTCAATTTGAACTCCATTAAGGTTAAATTCACAGAGAGCATGGCTTCACATGCACAGAGTCTATGAGCTCTATTCAACAGACACATCCATATCATTTTAATGGGTGTTCATTAGCTGAATTAATGTAATAAGAATATGCACAAACATGACCACAAACAAAATGAAACAAACCAAATGAAGACAAAACAAAAAAGTTATACTGGCTATTCCTTTAATTGTTGACATTGCAAGTCATGTGCAGAAGCAGATCAGAAATTTCTTGCATCCAAGACACATCTAGTCATAAATTTCCAAAGGGCATGCTTGAGCTCCTGACTCCTCATGCTACAGATGAGGACGTGCTCTGCTGGAGGCACCACTGAGTACAGAACTGCCAACTCGAGGTCCAGGGATGGGGAGGAGACTGAGGGAGCTTCAGGCAGGCAACCATGACAGGCCTGAGAAAGACGGACACCATGGCCTGGTGAGGGAGGCTTGTGGAAAAGGCTTTGTGCTGGCCCTGATATAGAGACCACAGGACTGTCACCTAGATCCACATGGTCTAATCCAAATGCACTGCTCCTACTTGTAGCACCTGGGCTCCTGGCCCTGAGCCCCTCCTGGATGTTGGGGCTGCTCCCCCAGCTCCACAGGAGATGGGAAGAGAAGGATACTAAGACCCATGAATTTCTGCCAAGTTCTTCATTGTCTTTCTCGACCAAGGAAATCCTCATTCTGTATGTACATTAGATGATGTAGTCAAACCTAACACAGGATGTAATATTCAGAATGCTAATAATGAGATTATTAAAAACAAAATGAAATATTGTTAAAATACAGAGAAAAATAATAAAAAGAACTGTTTTATAATATTTCCAAATGCCCTTTGATTTCTGTTGTGATTATTATTAATGACAATGTTATGATTACACAAGTAAGGTTAAAATGATATGATATAATGTGAATCAAAATATTTGCGTTTTATTAAACATACGTTTTCTGAACACATCATGCATGCTAAAGAAGCATGTATGGAAACAGTTTCCTTACTGCATCCTTGAGCTCCTGGTTCCTCATGCTGTAGATGAGGGGGTTCAGGGCTGGAGGCACCACCGAGTACAGAAGTGCGACCACCAGGTCCAGAGACGGCGAAGAAATGGAGGGGGGCTTCAGGTAGGCAAATATGCCAGTGCTGACAAACAGGGAGACCACGGCCAAGTGAGGGAGGCACGTGGAAAAGGCTTTGTGCCGGCCCTGCTCAGAGGGCATCCTCAGCACTGCCCTGAAGATCTGAACATAGGACAGCACAATGAAAACAAAACAACCACAGCCTAAAGAAACAGTAAACAGAAGTGCCCCAACTTCCCTGAGGTAGGCATCTGAGCAGGAGAGCTTGAGGATGTGGGGGATTTCACAGAAGAACTGGTCCACAGCATTGCCCTGGCAGAGAGGCAGGGAAAATGTGTTGGCCGTGTGCAGGACAGCATTGAGAAAGCCACTGCCCCAGGCAGCTGCTGCCATCTGGGCACAAGCTCTGTTGCCCACGAGGCTCCCGTAGTGCAGGGGCTTGCAGATGGCAACGTAGCGGTCATAGGCCATGACGGTGAGAAGGGAATACTCTGCTCCAATGAAGAAGACTAAAAAGAAGACCTGTGCAGCACATCCTTGATAGGAGATGGCCCTGGTGTCCCAGAGGGCATTGGCCATGGCTTTGGGCAGAGTGGTGGAGATGCAGCCCAGGTCGAGGAGGGCGAGGTTGAGGAGGAAGAAGTACATGGGGGTGTGGAGGTGGTGGTGGCAGGCTACGGTGCTGAGGATGAGGCTGTTGCTCAGGAGGGCAGCCAGGTAGATGCCCAGGAAGAGCGCGAAGTGCAGGAGCTGCAGCTCACGCTTGTTTGAGAATGCCAGCAGGAGGAACTTGCTCACAGAGCTGATGTTGGGCATTCTCTGACTTTGTACTTGCTTGTCTGTTGACGAGGAGAAGGCAGAGCAATGTTAGAACAGCCTTCTCTGAGGAAAACAGGAAATAAAACAGAAGGGTGGATAACTCAAAGTCAGACAAATGTCAGATCAATGAGCTTTGCAGTTTCGTTGCAAATAACTGAGCTGATTGGAAGGCAGACCTGCAAGTATTTCCCTCACTTTATTTTATCCCAGTTGCCCTATCCTAGTTGAGGTATTGGAGTTTTGAACTCCCTGACATTACTTGCACACTCCTGGTTAAATCCAGTGGGTGCCAGGAGGCAAAGGGTCTGTCCCTAGGTGAAGTCCTGCTCTCAGCTGCCCTGTGTCACCCCTCTGTGAGCTGCAGGATCATCCCACTCAGGTGTTTTCCTGAGAAGAAACTGCGGAGCAGAGAAGCTCCAGTTCCAGTGCAGATGGACAGAATCCTCACCTTGTCCGCAGGGGACTGATCAGGATTTCAGCTCTTCCCTCCCAGACAGGGCTGCAAAGGCCTCACTCCAGCTGCCCACAGACAGTTATCCAGCAGCATGGACATGGTCTTAGCACGGAGGTTTCTTCTTCTTGGGGCGCCTGGATAACACAAGGATGCCACAAGAGAGCTGCATCCCACTGGAGAGCAGCCTGCAGCCCAGGAGGATGCCCCACAGACAGAGCTGGATATCTGAAAGCTGGAGTGTCCCATATCCCAGCTGCACCGTTACAGAGTCTGGGGGAGGTTTGGCCACTCTGCTCATTGCTGTCCAGGGGCACTTGGCATAGGGCACTGCAAGGGGCTTCTGCCAGGCTTCCTCACCTTGCACTACAACCCAGCAGGACTCTCAAAGCCTCCTGCATTACCCACTGCCCTCCCAGAAACAAGACCCAGCAGGAGACCCTTCCAGGACCTGCAGCTGCATGGCCCTGCAGCCAGACCCTTACCTTGTCAAAGGCTGTGCACATTTCTCCTGCAGGCAGCTCTCAGCATCCTCCCACTGCCAGCTGCCTCCAAGCCCTCTCTCCTTCTCTCTTCTTTGCATGCCAGCTGCAGTCAGAGCCCCCAGCCCTGCTGCGCTGTGCAGAGGAGCTGCTCCTGGGCACAGCTGTCTCTCTGCTTCATGGGACTTTCTCAAACATGTTTTCGTTGTCCCACGAGCCCGGCCCAGCTCAGTAACAGAGGCCCAGCCCAAGGAATTGGAATCACAAATTAAATGAGCCCACGAGGAGTCAATTAGGCTCTGGTGCTTTAATGATTAGCTGTCTCCTCAAAAGCTTTAGTGGCAGAGACAATAGCTATAGCCATGGACCCAAATATCTCATAAGGCAGATCTGTTGAAAGCTGTCCTGGTTCCTTGTCAGAAGGCACCACTGCTCGTATGGTATCTTCATGGTGGAAAACCCTCCTGAAGTAGGCATCCCAACCCAGCAGGCTCCTTGCGGCCTCTCAGCCAACCACACAGAAGTCACCTCTGCAGCAGCTTCCAAGCCAGGGGCCTGCTGCTGGCCTTGCAGCTTCTTGTGGAGACACAGCCAAGCCTTGTGCCTGCTGCTGTGCAGTCCTGGACTCAAGCAGAAGGGACAGGACAACCCATCTGGGGGCCTTCTTTCTGCCTGGGTCCTCCTGGCTCTGGAGGCAGAGGGGATCCCCCAGTCAGCATGCCAAGCAGGTGCCTTCTGCTGGCCTAGCAGGGCCACTGCCAGATGTCAGCCCAAAAGTGCAGATCCCAGGGAGAAGCCAAGGCTGACCTGCCACCTCCAGACACAAGTGACCTCCCAGTCCCTTTCTGGGACACGTTCCTGCTGCTGCCCTATCAAGTGCAGAGACAGAAGTGACCTCACAGTCCCTGCCACAGTCACATTCCTCATGCTGGGGCAGGAGATCCTGAGGTAAAGCTGAGCTTTCTCTAGCCCCCTCCGTACCTCTTTTTCACTTTCTGTGTTAGAGATTAAGCAAAGTTTTAGTGGGAGTGTTTGGTGTTATGCTTGTGCTGTCATGTCTCTGGTTCAGGTATGGACAAGCTCTGTGGTTTACGGGTGTTTTATGTCTGCCAGGGAGTCTAGGGTTAAATATAGCATTTTAATGTTAGTGTTAAGGGAAGAGATTATGGTTATCAAGAGAGAAAATTGATGCCTTTCAGAGTGTTGTAGTAGCATTTAGGTGTAGGGAGTAAAATTACTGTTTCCAGTTAGGTAAGGGCCATATGTGACTTTTTTAATTCATTGTTACTGCAGTATCGGCATTGCAGGAATGCTTTTACCTCTATGAAACCATTAATTTCTGCTGGCCATGCTCGTCTTCCCACCCCAAAATGTCATATGTCTCTTGTCCAGGCTGCTCCTGACCTTCCGGTATCTTATTGGGATCAGCTTTCTGATGACATCCATGATCACATAGTATCTGTCTCACCTCTGTTGGCTCCTCCATTCCTGAGAAGGAAGTCGCATTGTACTCAGGAGAGAAAAGGACACAAAGACCTTTGTCAAAGGTCTTTGCCATGATCTGGCAAGATCATGGAAATGATCCTCCTGGAATCGATGTCAAGGCACATGCAAGACAAAGAGGTGATCTCAGACAGTCAGCATGGCTTCACCAAAGGGTAAATCATGCCTGACCAATGTGCTGGCTTTCTACAATGGTGTGACCACATCAGACAACAAGAGAAGACTGACCTATGTCATCTACTTGGACTTCTGTAAGACCATTGACACTGTCCCACATGACATCCTGATATCCAAATTAGAGAGATACACGTTTGTTGGGTGCACCATTCATTGGATAAGGAGTTGGCTTGAAGGTCACACCCAGAGCGTGGTGCTCAATGGCTCTATGTCCAAGTGGAGGCTGGTGACAAGTGTTGTACCTCAGGGGTCTGTCCTGGGGCTGGTGCTGTTTAGTATCTTTATCCATGACATAGAAAGTGAGATCGACAGTGAGACAGTGAGACAGTACGTTCTGTGCTTGTAGCCCAGAAGGCCAACTGCATCCTGGGCTACATCAGCAGAGGAGTGGCCAGCAGGTAGAGGGAGGTCACTTCTACTTCTACTCCTTCTACTCTGCCCTTGTGAGGCCCCACTTGGAGTCCTGCATCCAGGACTCATGCCCCTAGCAGGAGAAGTATGTGCATCTGGTAGAACAGGTCCAGAGGAGTGCCACAAAGATGATCAAGGGGCTGGAGCATATCTCCTATGAAGAAAGGCTAAGAGAGCTGGGGCTGTTCAGCCTGGAGAAAAGAAGGCTCCGGGGTGACCTCTTTGCGGCCTTTCAGTACTTAAACGGTGCTTATAAAAAAGATGGAGAGTGACTCTTTGCTCAATCAGATAATGACAGCACAAGGGAGAATTGTTCTAAGCTAAATGAGGGGAGATTTAGATTAGATGTTAGGAGGAAACTCTTCACTCAGAGGGAGGTGAGGCACTGGAACAGGTTGCTGAGAGAACTTAATGATGCCCCATCCCTGGAGCTGATCAAGAGTAGGTTAGATGAGGCCCTGGGCAACCTGATCTCATGAGGGGCATCCCTGCTAATGGCTGGGGGGTTTGAACCAGATGACCTTTAAGGTCCCTTCCAACAGGAGCCATTCTCTGATTCGATGGTCTCACAAACTGTACCTCAAGCATGACTCCCATGCCATCAGCCATCCTGTGGTCTCTCACCTGACCAGAACAGAAGGGGCCTCATCATCATCTTCTTAGCACACATGCATGCTTCTGCCCTTTATGGTCCCTATCTGTGCCACATTCCTGCTGCTGGTCCGTCAGCTCCAGAGACAGAAGTGACCGCCCAGCCTCCTTCACAGCCATGTGCTTCCTGCAGGCCCAGCACATCCTGAGGCACACCTGACCTCATCCCAGCATTCCCAGCCAGCTCCTCCTTGTGGCCTCTGATCTGATCACATACCTGTCACCTCACATGCCTCTTCCAATGCCATGCGACTGCTGCAGGACCTCACAGTCCCTGTGCTGCCCCAAGGAGACAAACAGCTGACGTTAGGGGTAGGAGTGGGGTTGCAGATGAGATGTGCTGTGTGCATGGTGGAGGGCTTTGGGGGTTAGATGATCAGGTTAATGTTTAGGAAGTAGAGGTCACCCTCCAGGGTTAAAGGAATAACAAAGGCATTGAGGGAGGGATTGGTGTTCTGCTCAAGGTGCCTGCTCAAGGTCTGGGATAAGGACAAGTTTTGAGGCTTTTAGTTTAGGTTTGGTTAGAGACCTAGGTTTAAGTCCGGCATTTTCATCAATCCTTAGTTAGTCTTAATCATCCTTCTGTTTACCCTTCTTGTAGAAGATGCCTTTTACCTCTCCCTTTTCAAAATCGTGACCAACACCTCTCCTTTATCTGGCCTTTCCAAGGTTCTTGAGAAAAGTCTTATAACAACGTCTGCAGCTCCACCAACACCTCTCTCACCATTCCCACACCACCGCTAGGCAACCTGAGGAGTGACCGGGATTATGATGTTTGCTTGGGAAAGGGTTTCATTAAAATCTCTGAGGAGGACTGTTATGGGCTTCACACAGACAGTGATGGCAGTATCATAGAAAACAGTGACACTTGTGTGGACAGAAGAGCAGGTGGATAAGGCCTTGGGCCTGCCAACACAGGACACACACACATGAAAACTGTATGGGAGGGAAGAGGAAGATTGGATCCAAAATGTAGATTATGAAATCAAAGACCATGAGTACCACCATGGCACTGCAGGACAGCTCCAGCAATGGGGGAAAAAACAAAGAAGGTGTCTATGACACTGGGGCCACAGAACTGTAGCTGGGAGGAGAAGAAATAATTCCTGTACATGAGAGAAATTCCCTTCGTTCAGGTACAGCAGCCTTCTGGACTCAGACCTTCCACTTCTCGAGCCTTGCAGAGAACAGGGGTGGCATACAGCCCAGGGCTGACCGTAGGACATGACCCCAGCAGGAAGCACTGCGGTCATGCAGGAGGTGCAGCTGAGAGTGCTGCCACCTCTGTGAGCAAAGGGGGTGCTGTCCCCAGCCAGGAAGCTGGCCAGCATCTGGTGCAGGGTGCTGGAGCTGTGCAAGGAGGACAACTCTCCCCCAGGAAGAAGGCCACGGGCATCTGTAGGTGTTTGTTGGGAGGCAACAGCACAGTGATGAGGGTGTTCCACATCCCAGTCACCATGCTGGTCAAGTAAGAGAGGAAGAAGAGATCTGTGTATGGGTAGAGGATCTCCCAGATAGAAAATTGATAAGCTGGGTCATCAACTGGAGAGCCAAGGTGTAGAGCTTGGGAGCGTGGTTTAGCGATGGACTTGTCAGCACTAAGGTAAAGTTGCCTGACCTGGGTTACACGTCCCAGAGTAGTGTCAGGCACAATGCAATTCTTTTTGCCTTCTGCATCTATAGCACAGGAAGTGGGACTTTGCCCTACTCTATTGACTGGGCAGGTCTTTTCACATTTCTCAATTTAGGTTTCCATGTCTGGAAGGAGACAATTTCCCCAAAACGGCCAAGCTCATGGGTACAGCTACGGCAACTTGAAGATATATTTTCTTTAGTTTTCATCCTGAGTTTTCCACAGAAGACCAAAGAGATACCATGGATATCTAGGTGTCTACTGCGATTCAAGCAGAATTTCTCAGATTCCAGAAGTCATTTCAATTTTATTTTGTTATATTTTATTTTTGTTTCATTTTATTTTTTATTTTATTTTATTTTATTTTATTTTATTTTATTTTATTTTATTT
>JADZGK010000128.1:51163-67001 GCA_018104995.1 Cairina moschata | reverse complement strand
TTTGGGCAGAGTGGTGGAGATGCAGCCCAGGTCGAGGAGGGCGAGGTTGAGCAGGAAGAAGTACATGGGGGTGTGGAGGCGGTGGTGGCAGGCTACGGCGCTGAGGATGAGGCCGTTGCCCAGGAGGGCAGCCAGGTAGATGCCCAGGAAGAGCGCGAAGTGCAGGAGCTGCAGCTCGCGCATGTCTGCGAATGCCAGCAGGAGGAACTTGCTCACAGAGTTGCTGTTGGACATCTATTATTTCTGGTCATGAGGTCCTGTACAAGGAAGACAAAGGCAGTGATAATGTACCACAGACGTAACTGAGGAAAACCCTTTCCATATTTTCATTTAAAATCACCAAAATATCGCCCATTTCCAGGAAGATATTTTGAAGCTCTCTTTCATTGTTTCTGCCTGAGAGTGCCTCTGGGAGCAGGGGACTCCTGTGTCCACACGGACTCCTGTGTGGGTAATGGAAGAATCAGATCTGTACCACAGTCAGAGGGAGTAGCATGGTAGCAACATGGTAGGAACATGGTAGGAATATGGGGTAGTCTCAAATTAACTTTACTGCTGATATCAAAGAGATATCCCCAGTTTTGCTCCTAGTTCACCCAACTGCAGAGCAGAGGTGTGGAGGTTTAGATATGTAATTATTTGTTTTGTGGATTTGGTTCTTGCTGCCCCACCACACCAGAGAACTGTTTCTAGGGCATAAATCCTGGGCATTCTGCTGCACTCCAAGTAAAACCTTGTGAATCCTCAGAGGCAAAGACACTGTGCCTTTAGTGCAGTGTCCCTCAGAGATGACAGCCAGTCTCTGCATCAGTGCTGGTCTCAGCCGCCCTGTGAGAGCTGCAGGAAAGTTGTACTCAGCTGTTCATCTGAAAAGAACCTGAACACTGCTGAGGGCAGAAGAATCCGGGATCAATTTGCACATCTCCAGACCCCTCACCTTGTCCCCGTATTCTCCTTTCCCCAAACACCCCGAGGACACACAACTGCCTCTGAAATCCCCCATCCCCAGCCAGCCTGGGAACAAGACCAGCAGCAGCACGGCCAGCTGGAGAAGCCAGCAGGAATGCCAGCGTGCTGCTGCCAGGGGAGGCAAGGCCAGGGAGGGACAGACGGACACTCAGCAGACCCTCCTGTGCTGCAGCTCTGCCTGCAGAGGAGGCAGCTCATGCTCAGTGCAGGTGATCTGTGCTCACCTCAAGCCGGCAGAGACCTCCGAAAGACAGGGCACAGGGCACTGGAGGATTTGCAGCTCCAAAAGATCGGCTAGGATAAAACCTCAGAGGACAACAAGCATGATGTTGGTGTAGTTTCTGGACTGAAGTGTGGGAAGGGATTTTATGAAGTTCATTGATGAAATATTGATCTCTCACTGCAATGTTCTAGGAGTCTGAGTCTTCAGTACAAACCTGACCATGTATTACCATGAAAATGGCCTCCGCTCTACCATAGGTGTCTGCAAGCACAGGCTACAGAAAATGTCTTGCCTTTCAGGTAGCCCCTCTCTTATTCTTCCTCTTGAAATATGCAATCATACATGCCATTCTCTAAAGCATCTTCTACTCCTTTCTGGAGAAACAGATAGACCCATCCTGACAGATGCTATCAGCCATCGGATGTGCCAGCTGTACAAGACCCCTCTGGCAACCCCACCTGCAGTGCCTTGCTGCCAGAGCTTCATGGTGCCAAGAGCCCGCAGATGTGTCCTGCCACACGCTGCCCTCTGTTGTTGCGCTCCTCAGTGCCTCCAAGCCCTCTCTCCTTCTCTCCTGTCCCCGTGCCAGCTGCAGTCAGAGCCCCCAGCCCTGCTGCGCTGTGCAGAGGAGCTGCTCCTGGGCACAGCTGTCTCTCTGCAGCGCTTGCCAGGAGCTCCCCTTGGGCCCAGGAGCTCGGCCCAGCTCAGCAGCACAGCACCCGACCATGGCATCGCTTGCTCTGTGCCCTTGGGCTCCCTCGAGGTGTCCCCAAGGCCTCAGGGCTGACAGCTCCCCAAGGCAGCAGGCTCTCTGCTGGGGTGTGGTGTTCAAAGCAGACTGAATTCATCACTGACTGGCCTTCTCTGAACACAGGGGAGATGGCTTTTAGAAATGTTATTTGTACTGTTAGAGTATGGTTGTCAAACATGATGTGCTTTAACCTAGTGGGCAGCTCAGCACCACACAGCTGTTGCCTCACACCAACCCCCCCCCCCACCCCCAGTCCCAAATGCTTATGTGTTGAGATTAGAACTGTTTAAAGGACTGAAGGAGAAGAGAAATAATAATAATAGCAATTATTGTTATTACTATTATTGTTAAGTACAAAGCAAGCTATACACAGTGCAATTGCTCATTCCTGACTGATGTCCAGCCTTTCCCCAACTGGTAGAATGTTGCGGTAACCATCTGCACCTGCTCTTCTTTGACCTTCAACCACTGCATAAATGGAAGGGTTCTCCCGGGGACTGGGCGAGGTAGAGAGCTCTTTAACATCCTCTCTCTCCAAGGCAGCTATCCCAAAACCCCACCTGTACCCTTTTGGATCTTGGAAGTACCCTCTGGTGGGGAAGTCTATGTCAAGGTTTCATAGATCGACATTCCTTTCCCTCCTTTCTTTTCTGGGCAGTAGTTGGCAGTAGTTCTTTTCCATTCTCAGAAGCCTGATTTTCACACCCACTGTTTTCTCCTGCATGTAGAGGCAACGGATCCTGGCACAGGTTGGTGCTCTGGCCTAGCAAGAGCAGACCTGGGGGGTCTGGTCTAGGCCCCAGACTAGACCTGGGGCCTGTCACAGGGGCTGGAGTGGCTGCAGGACATGTCAGAAGCGTTGGAGTAGCTGCAGGGCCTGTCCCAGGGCTTGGAGTGGCACTGACTGAGGCTCAGTAAGCACAGACCGAGTCCCAGCACATTCCAGGGATTTGTGTCCCTTTGGAATTGCCAAGGTGATAACCCCTCCTTTTCAAGCAGTTTTTAAGGATTCTGCACATGCTCGGGGGGAAGTTCCAAAGCACTGGAGGTGCCCACTGCTCTAGGTGCCTGCCCAGATCCTCCCATGCTCCCTGACACTCCTAACTCTCCTGCCTTGGGGCAGGTCTCTGGAGGGCATTCTTCAAGAGTTGTTTATCCTTAAACAAAAGTTGCAACACATTCAGGAGACATCACAGTAGGACCATCCCATGGATATTCAAAGCTTTGTAGAGCTAGTGTAATTAGCCTGGAGGAGAAGGGGGAGGTGAAGGAGATAGTGAAGAATTGGAGAAATGTCCCTCCCTTTTCTCCCCCTCTTTTGGCTCCCTAAAGCAAAAAGGTGAAGAGCGAAATTCTTAATAGTTTCTGAGTGATGGTTCCTGAGGTATGGAGGTATGAGGTATGGAGGCAATGCTCAGTACAAAGAACAGATTTGTCACATGACCAGTAATTTTCCTGACTCATAAGCCAGTGTTACACAACATAGGAAAATAACTTTAAACCAGACCCAGAAATGATAAAGAGCACAATGGGAACATTGTAAGTAATGTGCTATACAACACATTTCTGAAAACAAGCCCAACAGACCTGAGATCCAAAATGTCGACCTTGTGATCAGCAACTATTAAAGTGGCTAATGCTTATAACAATTTAACTTTAGCACTCTGTGGTAAGATCTGTCCTTATCTCAACCCTTCGTGCCCCACACTGGGTGCCAAAAAGACTGCTGTGGTTTAACGCGGCACTTAGAGTACATGGAATTATTTCAAGAGGCCCAGAGGAGGGCCACGAAGGTGATCAAGGGGCTGGAGCACTTCCGCTCTGAAGGCGTGCTGAGAGAACTGGTACTACTGAGCACCGGAGAAACCTTAGAGCAACTTTCCAGTGCTTAGAGAGGACGTACAGGAAAGCTGGGGAGACAGTCTTTGTCTGGGGGTGTAGTGATAGGACAAGGAGTAATGACTTTAAACTAGAAGAGGGCAGGTTTAAATTAGATATATGGAAGAAATTCTTTCCTCTGAGGATGGTGAGGCACTGGAACATGTTTCCTGGAAAAGCTGTGAATGTCCCATTCCTGGAGGTGTTCAAGGGCAGGCTGGAATGAGTTTTGAGCAACCAGGTCTAGTAGGAGGATGGTTGGAATAAGAGGATCTTGAAGGTTGCTTCCAACCCAAAACATTCTATGCTTCTATGATCCCATGTTTCCATGATTATCTGTGACACTGCTTCCATTGTCCATCCAAAGCCCTTAAAGGCCCTCCTAAGAGATTTTAACCAAGATTTTTGGATAGCTGTCGTGGTTTAACCCGGCTGGCAGCTAAACACCACACAGCTATTCCCTCACCCTCCCCCATCTCTCTCCGGGACGGGGGAAAGAAACGGAAAGTGAAGCCCATGAGTTGAGATAAAGACAGTTTAATAAGACAGGAAAATGATAATAATAATAATATAACAACAATAATAATAATAACAATAACAATGATGATAATAGTACTACTACTACTAATGTGTACAAACAAGTGATGCACAATGCAATTGCTCACCACCCGCTGACCGATGCGCAGCCTAACCCCCGAGCAGTCCGGCCCCCTACCCCGGCTAGCCACCCTTATCTATTGTTTAGCATGACGTCAGATGGTATGGAATACCCCTTTGGCTAGTTTGAGCCACCTGTTCTGGGTCTGTCCCCTCCCAGCTCTTACTGCACCCCCAGCCTGCCCGTTGGCAGGACAGAGCAAGAAGCTGAGACGTCCTTGGCTTAGTATAAGCACTGCTCTGCAACAATTAAAACATCGGGGTGTTATCAGCACTCTTCTCATCCTAAGCCAAAACATAGCATTCTACCAGCTACTAGGAAGAAAATTAACTCTGTTCTAACTGAAACCAGGACAGCCAACTACCAGACATCGTAATGAATACTATGAGCAGGACTAGAGGAGTCCTGCTTCCAGCCATGGGCAGGTGGGGAAGAAAGGGACAATCGGGTTTACTGGACTGGGTATATTTAGTGACCTGCTGCATCACACCCACAAATGTGTCAGGCTCCACTGGACATTGGTGCACAGTGTACCCTAATGCCATCAAGCTAGAAAGAGGCGGAACCCACCTGTATTTCTGGAGTGACAGGGGGAACCCAACAATTAACTGTACTGGAGGCTGAAGTAAGTCTAACAGGGAAGGAATGGCAAAAGCACCCCACTGGGACTGGACCTATGTGCATCCTCAGCAAAGACTACCTCAGGGGAGGGAACTTCAAAGTTCCAAGAGGGAACCACTGGTGGAGCTTGGGAAGAGCTGCCTTGGAGACAAAGGACATGAAACAGTTGTCTACCTTGCTTGGCCTTCCACAGAATCCTTCTGTTGTGGGTTTGCTGAGGGTTGAAGAACAGCAGGTGCCAATGGCTACCATGGTGGTGCACCTGAGACAGCGTCGCGCTAACCGAGACTCCCTGATTGCCATCCATGAGCTGGGTCATCGACTGAAGAGCCAAAGTGTAGATGTAGAGCTTGGGAGCTTGGGACTTGTCAGCACTAAGGTAAAGTTGCCTGACCTGGGTTACACGTCCCAGAGTAGTGTCAGGCACAATGCTATTCTTTTTGCCTTCTGCATGTATAGCACAGGAAGTGGGACTTTGCCCTACTCCATTGACTGGACAGGTCCTTTCACATCACTCAATTTAGGTTTCCGTGGCTTGAAGAGAAAAATTTGCCCAAAGAGGCCAAGCTCATGGATACAGGTACAGCCACTTGAAGAATTTTTTTTTTTTTTTACTTTTCATCCTGAGTTTTCCACAGAAGACCCAAGAGAGGCGATGGATGTCCAGTTCTCTATTACANAAACAAGAAAATATTTTTTATTAGCTGCTTTTTGAAATCTTCTTTGACTACAACATGCAAGCTCTGCAATTAGCTACACAAGGCGTGAAGGCTTGAAGAAAACTATGGAAGAGATGTTAGGAATTTCTGCATTTTAATGTGTTCCATGGTGTATTGTGGTGCTGAGTCTATGAAGCTCAGGTACTGAGAGGAGAATGATGCAACTGGTAGAGAAAGTAAAGTCAGAAGGAAGTGTTGAGGTGACTTGGAAAATTAATGGGCCCCACTGAGGTCTGTTACTAACAAAGCCTCTCCAGGGACTTGTTAGGGCAGATAACTGGATGCCATGGTCACAGAGAGGCAAAGCACTGTGCTGAGAAAAGTCTTGGTTGGTTTTGGTGAAGAAGAAGAGCCAAGGCCTGACCCCAGCCAAAGGAAAGGGAGATCCTGCACCCCCACGTCTGGCTCAAGGCTCTTCTTGGGGTCTGTGGGATGTGGTGGGTAGTGTGATGCTACTAGAAGAACTTCATTAAGACACCTCCACAGCCCTGCACTGTGTTGCAAGGAAGCAATGCCAACACTCAGCATTCCAAGCAGGTGCCTTCTGCTGGCCTAGCAGGGCCACTGCCAGATGTCAGCCCAAATGTGCAGATCCCAGGTCTATGTCAAGGGTGACCTGCCACCTACTTAGGACACAAGTGACCTCACAGTCCCTTTCCGTGACACATTCCTGCTGCTGCCCTATCAAGTGCAGAGGCAGAAATGACCTCACAGTCACTGTCACAGTCACATTCCTGCTGCTGGGGCAGGAGATCCTGAGGTAGAGCTGAGCTCCTCAGAGCATCCCCACCCATCTCCTCCTTGTGGCCCACAAGCTGATCAGATCACGGTGAGCAAGAGACTAAAGGTAAGGGAAAGGGGCTATGGGCTGAGTTTTGGCTTCAAGGGATACTTTGAGGTCAGGCTTAAGAGTAGTGGATTCCTGTCAGGGTGTGGAATAGCATTTAGGTTTGGGGATAAATGTCACTGATTAAAATGGTGCAAGGGCTTTACATGACTATTTTAAGTCAGTGTTACAGCAGAATCAACGTTGCCTGAATGTTCTAACCTCACAGAAATCATTAATTTCTGCTGGCCAAACTCTTTATCCCTCCCCCAAATCTCACATCTCTCCTGGCCAGGCTTTTCCTGACCTCCCCATATCAGTCATCTTCCTAGGGACAGCTTTCTGATGGCTTTCATGATCTCAGAGTATCTGTCTCATATCTGTTAGCTACTCCTTCCTTGAGACTAACATGGCACCTAAGTCAGGATGGAAAATAACCCAAAGCTATAGGTGAACCCCGCACAATGTGTCCTGCAGCTCTTGTACCACCCCAAAATTTTGTTTCCTGCCTCCAGCTTCTGGATACGGAATGCCTTCTGTGCACCCAGGCTACCTTTTTCCAAACCCTCATGCATGGTTCAGTTTGCCCCAAGCGTCTTGGAGGCAGTGGCCCCCTCTGTGTAGAAAACTGAAAGCAGCCCTAAAGGATGGCTTCAGGCAAAAGCTGACACCTCTGACATGACAACCCCTATCCAAGCCCTCTTCCTCTATGGGGCCTACCAGGTACGTAGAATGAGCTGATCTCAGAAATTACATGCACAGCAAGTGCCTTGTGCTGCCCTACCATGGACACTGGCAGATGTGAGCCTAAAGGCACAGGTCCCAGCCAGGAGTGAAGGGTGACCTGTCAGCTACTTCAGAAAGAGCTCAACTCACAGGCCATTTAACAGCCGTTCGCTTCCTGCTAGACTTAGCGTTTCTGAGGCACCAGTGAGCTTATAATACCACACCTACAAAACACCCCCTTTTTGTGCCAGGACCTGCCCAGGTAGAAGTGATCTGGTTGTGATCCTCCAAGCTCATGGCACACCTGCTGGGCTCCCAGCCTCTCTGACATTCAGGAGCCAGTTTCGTGCCAGTCCTGGGAGGTGCTAGGGCAGGAGAGACCTTGCAGGCAATGTTCCAGCCCTGTGCCTGTTGGTGGTCTCTCAGCTCCTTGTGCACAGTGAAGATCACACTGAAGTCCAGAAGCCTGAAGCAGACCTAGAAGATGCTCAGGGGAAGCACCCTCCAAGCCCCAGCCACAGCCCCAGCTGGCGGTGCTGCTCTGCAGAGCGAGGGGGCTGTGGTGCCCGGGGCATGGGGGCACTGTGCAGGGCTGTGCTGGACAAGCTTGGAGGCAGACCCAGCTCATGCGGTCACTGCCATTTGCCCCAGGGCTGCAAGGAATCACTCACCAGGCTCCTTTGCTGGGGCTGCTGCGTGCCCTGGGGCTGCAGATCTCTCCTCTGCCTGCTCACACCAGACTGAGCACTTGAGCTCTGCTCAGTCCACATCGGAGGAGATCCCCCCTTAGGAGGGAAGTGCTGCAGTGGAGGCCAGCTGTGCCACTGCCGTGCCCACTGCCTGTCCCTGCCTGCAGTCCCAGCACAGCCCCACAGCAGCACTGGCACCAAGCTCCAGGAGCAGCCGGGCCTGAGCCCACCACAGGGCTCAGCAGGACAGGGCGGCAGTGGCAAGAGAGCAGCTCTGCATGCCCCAAGCACTGGTGCTCCCTGGCCGTGCTGCTGGGATGGGAGGTGAGTACAGGCACTGCCCCTGCAGAGCCCGAACAAGTCGCAGAGGACAGATGTCAGACAAAATGGCAGTTGAGTTTTAACTCCGTTAAGGTTAAATTCACAGAGAGCATGGCTTCACATGCACAGAATCTATGAGCTCTATTCAACAGACGCATCCATATCATTTTAATGGGTGTTCATTAGCTGAATTAATGTAATAAGAATATGCACAAACATGACCACAAACAAAATGAAACAAACCAAATCAAGACAAAACAAAAAAGCTATACTGGCTATTCCTTTAATTGTTGACATTGCAAGTCATGTGCAGAAGCAGATTAGAAATTTCTTGCATCCAAGACACATCTCGCCATCAATTTCCAAAGGGCATGCTTGAGCTCCTGGCTCCTCATGCTACAGATGAGGACGTGCTCTGCTGGAGGCACCACTGAGTACAGGGATCGGGAGGAGATGGGGGGGGGCTTCAGATGGGCAACCATGACAGGCCTGAGAAAGACGGACACCATGGTCTGGTGAGGGAGGCTTGTGCAAAAGGCTTTGTGCCAGCCCTGCTATAGAGACGACAGGACTGTCACCTAGATCCACATGGTCTAATCCAAATACACTGCTCCTACCCGTGGCAGCTGAGCTCTTGGCCCTGAGCCCCTCCTGGATGTTGGGGCTGCTCCCCCAGCTCCAGAGGAGATGGGAAGAGAAGGAAACTGAGACCCATGAATTTCTGCCAAGTTCTTTATTGTCTTTCTCGACCAAGGAAATCCTCATTCTGTATGTATATTAGATGATGTAGTAAAACCTAACACAAGATGTAATATTCAGAATGCTAATAATGAGATTATTAAAAACAAAATGAAATATTGTTCAAATACTAACAGAGAAAAATAATTTAAAAAATATTTTATCATTTTCCCAAATGCCCTTTGATTTCTGTTGGGATTCTTATTAATGAAAATGTTATGATAACACTAGTAACGTGAAAATGATATGATATAACGTGAATCAAAATATTTGAGTATTATTAAACATACATTTTCTGAACACATCATGGATGCTAAAGAAGCATGTATGGAAACAGTTTCTTGACTGCATCCTTGAGCTCCTGGTTCCTCATACTGTAGGTGAGGGGGTTCACTGCTGGAGGTACCACCGAATAGAGAAGTGACACCACCAAGTCCAGAGATGGGGAAGAGATGGAAGCAGGCTTCAGGTAGGCAAACATGGCAGTGCTGACAAACAGGGAGACTACGGCCAGGTGAGGGAGGCACGTGGAAAAGGCTTTGTGCCGGCCCTGCTCAGAGGGCATCCTCAGCACTGCCCTGAAGATCTGCACATAGGACAGCACTATGAGGACAAAACAACCAAAGACTAAAGAAACACTAAACAGAAGTGCCCCAACTTCCCTGAGGTAGGCATTTGAGCAGGAGAGCTTGAGGATGTGGGGGATTTCACAGAAGAACTGGTCCACAGCATTGCCGTGGCAGAGGGGCAGGGAAAATGTGTTGGCCGTGTGCAGGACAGCATTGAGAAAGCCACTGCCCCAGGCAGCTGCTGCCATCTGGGCACAAGCTCTGCTGCCCACGAGGCTCCCGTAGTGCAGGGGCTTCATAGGCCATGACAGTGAGAAGGGAAAGCTCTGCTCCAACCAAGGAGATGAAAAAGAAAACCTGTGCAGCACATCCTTGATAGGAGATGGCCCTGGTGTTCCAGAGGGCATTGGCCATGGCTTTGGGCAGAGTGGTGGAGATGGATCCCAGGTCGAGGAGGGCGAGGTTGAGGAGGAAGAAGTACATGGGGGTGTGGAGGCGGTGGTGGCAGGCTACGGCGCTGAGGATGAGGCCGTTGCCCAGGAGGGCAGCCAGGTAGATGCCCAGGAAGAGCGTGAAGTGCAGGAGCTGCAGCTCGCGTGTGTCTGCGAATGCCAGCAGGAGGAACTCACTCACAGAGCTGCTGTTCATCATTCTCTGACTTTGTACTTGCTTCTCTGTTGACGAGGAGAAGGCAGAGCAATGTTAGAACAGACTTTTCTGAGGAAAAAAGGAAATAAAACAGAAGGGTCGATAATTCAAAGTCAAAAAAATGTCATACCAACAAGCTTTGCAGTATTGTTGCAGACAACTGAGCTGATTGTGGAGCAAATCTGCAACTATTTTCCTCACTTTATTTTATCCTAGTTGCCCGTATAACACATAGGAGAGGTGTTGGATGGTGGAACTCCCTGACATTACTTCCACACTCCAGGTGATATCCTGTGGGTGCCAAGAGGCAAAGGACTTGTCCTCTGGGGAAGATTGAGCAGAGCAGCTCTGCCCATCAGTCCTGCTCTCTGCTGTCCTGGGCTACCCCTCCATGAGCTACAGGACGATCCTTCTCAGGTGCTGCCCTGAGAAGAAACAGGAGACAGATGAGAGCAGCGAAGCCCCACTCCAAGTGCAGCTGAAGAGAATCTTCACCTTTGCTCCAGGGGACTGATCACGATCTCAGCTCTTCCCTACTAGACAGGGCTGCAGAGGCCTCATTGCTGCTGCCCACAGACAGACAGCCATCCAGCAGCATGGACCTGGTGTTAGTATGGAGGTGTCTTTTCCTTGGGCACCTGGATAACACAAGGATGTCTCAAGAGAGCTGTATCCTGCTGGAGAGCAGCCTGCAATCCAGGAGGATGCCCCACGGACAGAGCTGGATATCTGAAAGCTGGAGTGTCCCATATCCCAGCTGCACCCCTGCAGGGTCTGGACGAGGCTTGGCCACCCCTTTCTTATCTGACATGGGGTAGCTAGGTTATGACACTCCAAGGGGCTTCAGCCAGACATCCTCACCTCACAGTGCAATCCAGCAGGACTCTCAAAGCCTCCTGCATTGCCCACTGCCCTCCCAGAAACAAGGCCCAGCAGGAGACCCTTCCAGGACCTGAAGCTGCATGGCCCTGCAGCCAGGCACTTACCTTGTCAAGGCTGTGCAGGTTTCTCCTGCAGGCAGCTCTCAGCATCCTCCCACTCCCAACTGCCTCCAAGCCCTCTCTCCTTCTCTCCTGTCCCCATGCCAGCTGCAGTCAGAGCCCCCAGCCCTGCTGCGCTGTGCAGAGGAGCTGCTCCTGGGCACAGCTGTCTCTCTGCACCAGGGCCCTCTTGCCACGAGCTCTCTCTGTCCCACGAGCCCGGCCCAGCTCAGCAGCACAGCACCAGCCCAAGGCACTGCAATCACCCCTCTGGGGGCTTGGCTGATGAGCCCACGAACCTCAGGCACTCAGAGACAATTGAAGACATCTCTCCAGAAGGCCAAGTCAGAGACAAGTTTCCTGCAGTGTCCCCGTGAGGGCCAGCACTGACACAGCCTCCCTTGGAGCTCATTAGAGCACAACCCTGGAGGCAGTGAGGACAAGGAGACAAAGGCAATGTGAAGGTGACACTGATGTGTAGGAAAAGTGGATGTGTGTCACCAAGCACAAGGGCCAGGCCTTGACCTCCAGCCCCTGGGAAGGGAGATCCTTTCACTTGACAGGTTGCTCAGGGCTCTTTGTTGCGCAGTAGGAGATGGGGATGTGCATGGCCAAGTGCAGGAGAATGGTATGAGCCCTGCCTGCTTCATGGGTGGGGGCGAGGAGGCAATGAGGCCCTGGTGCTTTAACTGTAAGATGTCTCCTCATAGGCCTCAGTGACAGTGACAACAACCATAGCCATGGGCACAAAGACCTCAGTCCTGTTGGGATTTTCAGTCTTGCCGTTATCATTACTCCTCTGAGCAATGGTTATAAGGATGTCCTAGTGACTCCCAGACCTGCGCCTCTTTACTGGCTAGTTGTTGGCACTTGTTCGTGCGGTGTCTCAAGGGATCTGAGCTGAGCCTGATAACTCAGATCTTCTTGGTGGCCATGGTCCTCATATGGCAGCTCTGTAGGAAGCTGACCTGGTTCCTGGTGAGCAGGCACCACTGCTCGTATGGCATCCCTTGTGGTGCCCAGGCCCTCCTCCTCCTGGGCACTGCTCACTCAGCAGGGTCCCAGTCTGCCCTCATGCATGGGGTTACTCTACCTCTGGTGTAGGAGTGGGTCCTTCTCCTTGTAAACATCAAGAAGTTACTTTAGGCAAAATCCTGCAGTTTCTCAACATTCCCCCACACTGATGCTCTTTTCTGTAAGCCGTTCATTTCTGCAGGCAGATGGTTCAACCTTTGTGTAACTGTGCTATCTCTGACAAGATAGTAGCATTACGAGCTGCGGGAACGTTTGGATAATACAGGAGTAACCAGTTGAATGGAACTGCAACACAGAGTCACAGAAAAACAGTGGGTGGAAGGCTGCCAGATTCTGCTTTTTCTGTTCTTCATTCCCATGCATGCTGTTGGTTTGTCTGGAGCTGTGTCCTGAATGTTATGGGGCTGTGCAGGACAAAGATAGAAGGGCCAAAGTCCAGCTGGATCTCAATCTGACTATGACTGTCAAAGACAATAAACCCTGCTTATATAAATACATTAAATAAAGGAGAATTAAGGAGAATCATCATCCTTTCTTAGATGTGGTGGAAATCTGGTGATGATCTAGAGATAAGTTAAAGGCTGAGGTCCTTAATGCCTTCTTTGCCCCGGTCTGTAGCAGGAAGACCAGTTGTTCCCCTGGATATTTCTTCCACGACACGGCCAGAGCAAAACTTCTAACGTGCACTTTGTAGCAGTCTTTTCTTTCCTGCTCTTTCCTACTACTAAAGAAAGCTCCATCAGGGTGGAAACCACTCCTGAAGTAGGCATCCCAACCCAGCAGGCTCCTTGTGGCCGGTCAGCCAAGCAAACACAAGTCACCTCAGCAGCAGCTTCCAAGCCAGGGGCCTGCTGCTGGCCTTGCAGCTTCTTGGCTACACACAGCCAAGCCTTGTGCCTGCTGCTGTGCAGTCATGGACTCAAGCAGAAGGGACAGGACAACCCATGTTGGGGCCTTCTTTCTGTCTGGGTCCTCCTGGGTCTGGAGGCAGAGGGGATCCCCCAGTCAGCATGCCAAGCAGGTGCCTTCTGCGGGCCTAGCAGGGCCACTGCCAGATGTCAGCCCAAAAGTGCAGCTCCCAGGGAGAAGGCAAGGGTGACCTGCCACCTCCAGACACAAGTGACCTCCCAGTCCCTTTCTGTGACACGTTCCTGCTGCTGCCCTATCACAAGCAGAGACAGAAGTGGCTTCACAGTCCCTGCCACAGTCACATTCCTGCTGCTGGGGCAGGAGATCCTGAGGCAGAGCTGAGCTCCTCAGAGCATTCCCACCCATCTCCTTCTTTAGGCCCACAAGCTGACCAGATCAGGGTGAGCAAGAGAGTAAAGGTAAGGGAAAGGGGCTATGGGCTGAGTTTTGACCTCACAGTCCCTTTCTGTGACACGTTCCTGCTGCTGCCCTATCGAGTGCAGAGGCAGAAATGACCTCACAGCCACATTCCTCCTGCTGTGTCAAGACATCCCGAGGTAGGGCTGACCTCTCTCTAGTTCTTTAGGGACTAGGGCTCACCATTGTAGATTAGAGGATAAAAACAGGTTTAACGGGAATCTTTGGTGTTCTTCTGTGTCTGTCAGGTCTGTCATAAGCGTATGGGCAAACTCTGTGTTTTAGTTTTTTTTTAGGCCTGCCAACAACTTCTCTAGGGCTAAATACTGCATTTTAAGCTTTTAGGGAAGGAATTAGGGCAAGCAGGAGAGTAAAGGTAAGGGAAAGGGACTATGGGCTTCATTTTTCTTCATTGGATACTTTAAGTTCAGGCATTAGAGTAGTGTATTCCTCTCAGAGTGTTGGAGGAGCATTTAGGTTTAAAGATTAGAATTACTGGTTCAAATAAGGTAAGGGCAATACCTGACTGTTTTAAATCAGTGTTACTGTAACACCTAAATTAAATGACCCCTCTTACTTTTAGGGAATCATTAATTTATGCTGGCCATGCTCCTTTTCCCACCCCAAAATCTTACATCTCTCTTGTCCAGGCTGCTCCTGACCTCCCCGTATCTTATTGAGATCATCTTTCTGATGACATTTAACACATCAGTGTATCTGTCTCACCTCTGTTGCCTCCTCCATTCCTGAGAAGGTAGTGGCCTTGTAATCAGGAGGGAAAAGGACACCAAGGTCTTTAGGAGCATCCTGCACAATGTGCCCATCAGCTCTGCACCTCCACAAAACTGTGCTTCCTACCTACAAGTTTTGTTTCCCAAATGGCTTCTGTGGATCCAGGGTTACTTTTCGCAGGCCCTCTCACATGTTTCAGTTTCAGATGTGCAGAGATGGGATAAAGAAAGCCAAGGCACAGATGGAACTCAGCTTGGCAAGTGATGCAAGGAATAATAGGAAGAGATTCTAGAGATACATGGCTCATAAAAGAAAGGCCAAGGAGATTGTATCCCCTCTGATGGAGAGAAGAGTGAACTGGTAATGACAGGCATGGAGAAGGCAGAGGGACTCAACAATATCTTTGCCTCAGTCTTCTCTGCCAGTCAGGCTTCCAAAGTCTTTCATTTCCCGGAACCCATAGTTGGAGGCTGGGGGTGCAAAGTCCCACCCACTCTAAGTGAAGAGGAGGTTTGAGTCCACCTGATGGAACTAAACAAGTACAAGTCTCTGGGGCCTGACGATTTGCCTCCCAGGGTCCTGAGGGAACTGGCTGATGTAGTTGTCAAGCCTCTCTCCATCATATTTGAAGAGTCCTGGCAGTCAGGCGAAGTCCCTGGTGACTGGAAAAAGGAAACATCAATCCCATTTTTAAAAAAGGGTAGAAATGAGAACCCATGGAACCACCGAATGCTGAGCCTCACCTCTGTGCCTCAAAAGATCATGCAAAAGATCCTCCTGGAATCGATGTCAAGGCACATGCAAGACAAAGAGGTGATCTCAGACAGCCAGCATGGCTTCACCAAAGGATAAATATTGCCTGACCAATCTGGTGGCTTTCTACAATGGAGTGACCACATCAGACAACAAGGGAAGACCGACCAATGCCATCTACTCAGCAAGTGTGCAGATGACACCAAGCTGAGTGGTGTAGTTGATGCAACAGAGGAAGGGATGCCATCCAAATGGTTCTGGGAAAGCTTGAAATTTGGCCCCATGTGAACCCAAGCAGGTTCAATAAGTCCAAGTGCAAAGTGCTGCACCTGGGCTGGGGAAATCCCATACAGGAGGATAGGCTGGGTTAAGAACTGATTGACAGTAGCCCTGCAGAGAAGGACTTGGGGGTTCTGCTGAATGAAAAGCTCGACATGAGCCAGCAGTGTGCCCTTGTGGCCCAGAAGGCTAACTGTATCCTGGGCTGCTTCAGCAGAGGAGTGGCCAGCAGGTGGAGGCAGGTGATTCACCCCTTCTACTCTGCCCTTGTGAGGCTCATCTTGGAGTCCTGCATCCAAGACTGGGGCCGCCAGCACAAGAAGGGTGTGGGTCTGTTAGAATGGGTCTAGAGGAGGGCCAAGAAGATGATCAAGGGGCTGGAACACCTCTCCAATGA
>JADZGK010000128.1:20260-51082 GCA_018104995.1 Cairina moschata | reverse complement strand
ACCATGGCATCGCTTGCTCTGTGCCCTTGGGCTCCCTCGAGGTGTCCCCAAGGCCTCAGGGCTGACAGCTCCCCAAGGCAGCAGGCTCTCTGCTGGGGTGTGGTGTTCAAAGCAGACTGAATTCATCACCAACTGCCCTTCTCTGAACACAGGGGAGATGGCTTTTGGAAATGTTATTTGTACTGTTAGAGTATGGTTGTCAAACATGATGTGCTTTAACCTGGCGGGCAGCTCAGCACCACACAGCTGTTGCCTCACAACAACCCTCCCTCCCCTATCCCAAATGCTTATGTGTTGAGATAAGGGCAGTTTAAAGGACTGAAGGGGAAGAGAAATAATAATAATAGCAATTATTGTTATTACTATTATTGTTAAGTACAAAGCAAGCTATGCACAGTGCAATTGCTCATTCCTGACTGATGTCCAGCCTGTCCCCAACTGGTAGAACATTGCGGTAACCATCTGCACCTGCTCTTCTTTGACCTTCAACCACTGCATAAATGGAAGGGTTCTCCCGGGGACCGGGTGAGGTAGAGAGCTCTTTAACATCCTCTCTCTCCAAGGCAGCTATCCCAAAACCCCACCTGTACCCTTTTGGATCTTGGAAGAACCCTCTCGTGGGGAAGTCTATGTCAAGGTTTCATAGATCAACATTCCTCTCCCTCCTTTCTTTTCTGGGCAGCAGTTGGCAGTAGTTCTTTTCCATTCTCAGGAGCCTGATTTTCACACCCATTCTTTTCTCCTGCATGTAGAGGCAACGGATCCTGGCACAGGTTGGTGCTCTGGCCTAGCAAGAGCAGACCTGGGGAGTCTGGTCAAGTCCCCAGACTAGACCTGGGGCCTGTCCCAGGGCTGGAGTGGCTGCAGGACATGTCAGAGGTGTTGGAGTAGCTGCAGGGCCTGTCCCAGGGCTTGGAGTGGCACTGAGTGAGGCTCAGTAAGCACAGACCAAGTCCCAGCACATTCCAGGGATTTGTGTCCCTTTCAAGTTGCCAAGGTGATAACCCCTCCTTTCCAAGCACTTCTGCAGTTTTTAAGGATTCTGCACGTTCTCAGGGGGGAAGTTCCAAAGCACTGGAGGTGCCCACTGCTCCAGGCGCCTGCCCAGATCCTCCCATGCTCCCTGCCACTCCTAACTCTCCTGCCTTGGGGGCATTCTTCAAGAGTTGTTTATCCTTAAACAAAAGTTGAAACACATTCAGGAGACATCACAGTAGAACCATCCCATGGATATTCTAAGCTTTGTAGAGCTAGTGTAATTAGCCTGGAGGAGAAGGGGGAGGCGAAGGAGATAGTGAAGAATTGGAGAAATGTCCCTCCCTTTTCTCCTCCTACTTTGGCTCCCTAAAGCAGAAAGTTGAAGAGCGTAATTCTTAATAGTTTCTGAGTGATGGTTCCTGAGGTATGGAGGTTTGAGGTATGGAGGCAATGCTCAGTACAAAGAACAGATTTGTCACATGACTAGTAATTTTATAGACTCATAAGCCAGTGTTACACAACATAGGAAAATAACTTTAAACCAGCCCCAGAAATGATAAAGAGCACAATGGGAACACATGCAGTAAGTAATGTGCTAACAACACATTTCTGAAAACAAGCCCAATGGACCTGAGATCCAAAATGTCGACCTTGTGATCAGCAACTATTAAAGTGGTCTAATGCTTATAACAATTTAACTTTAGCACTCTGTGGTAAGATCTGTCCTTATCTCAACCCTTCGTGCCCCACACTGGGTGCCAAAAAGACTGCTGTGGTTTAACGCGGCACTTAGAGTACATGGAATTATTTGAAGAGGCCCAGAGGAGGGCGACAAAGGTGATCAAGGGGCTGGAGCACTTCTGCTATGAAGTCATCATTTATCATTGAATTAGCATGATATGGATTAATATTAGCACAATTCTCTGATATTTCCTATTACTCACTGAAAAATACATCATGCAGAGTCACCCTTTTGGGAAGGTAAATATCACTGGAGGCAACAAAATAAGGAACTTGAACTTTTTTTTTTTTTTTTTTTGTAAATTGCAGCATGATTTCCTGTTTTTTGTTTTGAAATAGGAAAACCCCTGCTCTTCCCACCTAAGCAGGGCGTCAAAGGAGAAACCCTAGACCAATATAGCCAGAAGAATGATGCTCTAAACAGAAACACAACAAAATTCAGCCTTTAAAATGAAGAAAGATTTTTATTAGATGCTCCTTGAAATCTTCTCCCTTAACTACAACATGAAAACTCTCCAATTAGCTGAACAAGTCTTGAAGACTTGAAGAAAATGGTGGGAGAGACATGGCTCCTTAGGAGTTTCTGTGTTTTAATGAGTTCCATTGTGTATTTTGGTGATGAGTCAATGAAACTTGTTACTGAGAGAATGATGCAACTGTGTGAAAAAGCAAATGCAAAAGGAAAAGCTGAAGTGAATTGGAGTATTAATGGGCCCCACTGAGGGCTGTTACTAACAGAGCTTCCCCAGGGACATGTTAGGACAGATAATTGGAGGCCATGATTACAGACAGGCAAAGCACTGTGCTGAGAAAAGTCTTGGTTGGTTTTGGTGAAGCAAAAGGTCCAAAGCCTGACCCTAGCCACTGCGAGGGGAGATTCTGCACCCCCCTGTCTGGCTCAGGACTTTTCTTGGGGGTCTGAGGAATGTGGTGGGCAGGGTGATGCCATGAGAAGAACACTGGTATGACACCTCCCTGCCTCTGCACAGGGTTGCAAGGAAGCAAAGAGGCTGAATTGCAATGACTATATGTCGTCTTCTCATAAGCTCTAGGCAAAGTGTCAGGACTGTTGGGGCCTTCCCTTTTTAAAAGCAACCTCTGTCTTTTCCTCTGCATGCTTTCCTATGCTGTCCCACACTTTGTCCTATTTCCTGGAAGTCTGCAGACAGCCATCTCTGCTCACCACTTTGCTCTCATCCCAGCATTTCCATCATATCTCCAACGTCTCGTCAACCCTCACCAGCTGTTCCTTGAAAAACAACGCTAGGGTTTGATCATAGATACTCACCAGAATATTCAAAGCCATGGGCCTGCTGCTGGCCTTGCAGCTTCTTGGCTAGACACAGCCAAGCCTTGTGCCTGCTGCTGCCCACTCATGGACTCAAGCAGAAGGGACAGAACAACCCATCTTGGGGTCTTCTTTCTGCCTGGGTCCTCCTGGGTGTGTAAGCAGAGGGGATCCCCCAGTCAGCATGCCAAGTAGGTGCCTTCTGCTGGCCTAGCAGGGCCACTGCCAGATGTCAGCCCAAAAGTGCAGCTCCCAGGGAGAAGTCAAGGGTGACCTGCCACCTCCAGACACAAGTGACTTCACAGTCCCTTTCTGTGACACGTTCCTGCTGCTGCCCTATCAAGTGCAGAGACAGAAGTGGCCTCACAGTCCCTTCCACAGTCACATTCCTGCTGCTGGGGCAGGAGATCCTGAGGCAGAGCTGAGCTCCTCAGAGCATTCCCACCCATCTCCTCCTTGTTGCCCACAAGCTGATCAGATGAGGGTGAGCAAGAGAGTAAAGGTAAGGGAAAGGGGCTATGGGCTGAGTTTTGGCTTCAAGGAATACTTTGAGGTCAGGCATAAGAGTAGTGGATTCCTCTCAGGGTGTGGAATAGCATTTAGGTTTGGGGATTAATGTTACCGATTAAAATAGTACAAGGGCATTACATTACTATTTTAAGTCAGTGTTACAGCAGAATCAACATTGCCTGAATGTTCTAACCTCACAGAAATTATTAATTTCTGCTGGCCAAACTCTTTTTCCCTCCTCCAAATCTCACATCTCTCCTGGCCAGGCTTCTCCTGACTTCCCCACATCAGTCATCTTCGTAGGGACAGCTTTCTGATGGCTTTCATGATCTCAGAGTATCTGGCTCACGTCTGTTGGCTACACCTTTTTTGAGACTGACATGGCCCCTAAGTCAGGATGGAAAATAACCCAAAGCTGTAGGTGAACACTGCAAAATGTGTCCTGCAGCTCTTATACCACCCCAAAATTTTGTTTCCTGCCTCCAACTTCTGGATACCGAATGCCTTCTGTGCCCCCAGGGTACCTTTTTCCAAACCCTCATGCACGGTTCAGTTTGCCCCAAGCGTCTTGGAGGCAGTAGCCCCCTCTGTGTAGAAAACTGAAAGCAGTCCTAAGGGATGGCTTCAGGCAAAAGCTGACACCTCTGACATGACAACCCCCATCCAAGCCCTCTTCCACTATGCGGCCTACCAGGTACTTAGAAAGAGCCGATCTCAGAAACTACATGCACAGCAAGTGCCTTCTGCTGCCCTACCATGGACACTGGCAGATGTGAGCCTAAAGGCACAGGTCCCAGCCAGGAGTCAAGGGTGACCTGTCAGCTACTTCAGAAAGAGCTCAACTCACAGGCCATTTAACAGCCAGTCGCTTCCTGCTGGACTTAGTGTTTCTGAGGCACCACTGAGCTTATAATACCACACCTACAAAACACCCCTTTTTGGGCCAGGACCTGCCCAGGTAGAAGTGATCTGGTTGTGATCCTCCAAGCTCATGGTACACCTGCTGGACTCCCAGCCTCTCTGGCACACAGGAGCCAGTTCCGTGCCAGTCCTGGGTGGTGCTAGGGCAGGAGGGACCTTGCAGGCAATGTTCCAGCCCCATGCCTGTTGGCGGTCTGTCAGATCCTTGTGCACAGCGAAGATCACGCTCACATCCAGAAGCCTGAAGCTGGCTTAGAAGACACTCAGGGGAAGCACCCTCCAAGCCCCAGCCCCAGCCCCAGCCCCAGCTGGCGGTGCTGCTCTGCAGAGCTAGGGGGCTGTGGTGCCCGGGGCATGGGGGCACTGTGCAGGGTCGTGCTGGGCAGGCTGGGAGGCAGACCCAGCTCATGGGGTCACTGCCATTGCCCCAAGGCTGCAAGGAATCACTCACCAGGCTCCTTTGCTGGGGCTGCTGCGTGCCCTGGGGCTGCAGAGCTCTCCTCTGCCTGCTCACACCAGACTGAGCCCTTGAGCTCTGCTCAGTCCACCTCGGAGGAGATCCCCCCTTAGCAGGGAAGTGCTGCAGTGGAGGCCAGCTGTGCCACTGCCGTGCCCACTGCCTGTCCCTGCCTGCAGTCCCAGCACAGCCCCACAGCAGCACTGGCACCAAGCTCCAGGAGCAGCCGGGCCTGAGCCCACCAGCAGGGCTCAGCAGGACAGGGCGGCAGTGGCAAGACAGCAGCTCTGCGTGCCCGAAGCGCTTGTGCTCCCTGGCCGTGCTGCTGGGATGGGACTCTTTTCCTCTTTTCCTCTGCACCCCTGCACACGGGCACTGCCCCTGCAGAGCCAGAACAAGTCTCAGAGGACAGATGTCAGGAAAATGGCAGTTGAATTTTAACTCCATTAAGGTTAAATTCACAGAGAGCATGGCTTCACATGCATGAATCTATGAGCTCTATTCAACAGACACATCCATATCATTTTAATGGGTGTTCATTAGCTGAATTAATGTAATAAGAATATGCACAAACACGACCACAAACAAAATCAAACAAACCAAATCAAGACAAAAGAAAAAAGGTATACTGGCTATTCCTTTAATTGTTGACATTACAAGTCATGTGCAGAAGCAGATCAGAAATTTCTTGCATCCAAGATACATCTCGCCATCAATTTCCAAAGGGCATGCTTGAGCTCCTGGCTTCTCATGCTACAGATGAGGACGTGCTCTGCTGGAGGCACCACTGAGTACAGGGATCGGGAGGAGATGGGGGGGGGCTTCAGATGGGCAACCATGACAGTCCTGAGAAAGATGGACTCCATGGTCTGGTGAGGGAGGTTTGTGGAAAAGGCTTTGTGCCAGCCCTGATATAGAGACTACAGGACTGTCACCTAGATCCACATGGTCTAATCCAAATACACTGCTCCTACCCGTGGCAGCTGGGCTCTTGGCCCTGAGCCCCTCCTGGATGTTGGGGCTGCTCCCCCAGCTCCAGAGGAGATGGGAAGAGAAGGAAACTGAGACCAATGAAATTCCACGGACATCTTTATTGTCTTTCTCTACCAAGGAAGCCTGGTTCTGTATGTACATTAGATGATGTGGTCAAACCTAACACAAGAAGTAACATTCAGAATGGTAAGAATGAGATTATTAAAAACAAAATGAAATATTGTTCAAATACTATCAGAGAAATATAATTTAAAAAACTTTGTGTCATTTTCCCACATACACTTTGATTTCTGTTGGGATTCTTATTAATGACAATGTTATGACAACACTTGTAATGATAAAAAAGATATCATATAATGTGAATCAAAATATTTGCATATTATTAAGAATACATCTTCTGAACACATCATGGATGCTAAAGAAGCATGTATGGAAACAGTTTCCTGACTGCATCCTTGAGCTCCTGGTTCCTCATGCTGTAGATGAGGGGGTTCAGTGCTGGAGGCACTACCGAGTAGAGAAGTGCGACCACCAGGTCCAGGGGCAGCGAGGAAATGGAGGGGGGCTTCAGGTAGGCAAATATGCCAGTGCTGATAAACAGGGAAACCACGGCCAGGTGAGGGAGGCACGTGGAAAAGGCTTTGTGCCGTGCCTGCTCAGAGGGCATCCTCAGCACTGCCCTGAAGATCTGCACATAGGACACCACAATGAAAACAAAACAAACTAATACTAAACATGCACTAACCACCAGAAGTCTAACTTCCTTTAGGTAGTCTGAACCTGAACAGGAGAGCTTGAGGATGTGGGGGATTTCACAGAAGAACTGGTCCACAGCATTCCCTTGGCAGAGGGGCAGGGAAAATGTGTTGGCCGTCTGCAGGACAGCATTGAGAAAGCCACTGCCCCAGGCAGCTGCTGCCATCTGGGCACAAGCTCTGCTGCCCACGAGGCTCCCGTAGTGCAGGGGCTTGCAGATGGCAATGTAGCGGTCATAGGCCATGACGGTGAGAAGGGAATACTCTGCTCCAACCAGGAAAACTAAAAGGAACACCTGTGCAGCACATCCTTGAGAGGAGATGGCCCTGGTGTCCCAGAGGGCATTGGCCATGGCTTTGGGCAGCGTGGTGGAGATGCAGCCCAGGTCGAGGAGGGCGAGGTTGAGGAGGAAGAAGTACATGGGGGTGTGGAGGCGGTGGTGGCAGGCTACGGCGCTGAGGATGAGGCCGTTGCCCAGGAGGGCAGCCAGGTAGATGCCCAGGAAGAGCGCAAAGTGCAGGAGCTGCAGCTCGCGCGTGTCTGCGAATGCCAGCAGGAGGAACTCACTCACAGAGCTGATGTTGGGCATTCTCTGACTTTGTACTTGCTTGTCTGTTGAAGAGGAGAAGGCAGAGCAATATTAGAACAGACTTTTCTGAGGAAAAAAGGAAATAAAACAGAAGGGTCGATAATTCAAAGTTAAAAAATGTCAGACCAACGAGCTTTGCAGTATTGTTGCAGACAACTGAGCTGATTGTGGAGCAAATCTGCAACTATCTTCCTCACTTTATTTTATCCTAGTTGACCGTATAACACATAGGAGAGGTGTTGGATGGTGGAACTCCCTGACATTACTTCCACACTCCAGGTGATATCCTGTGGGTGCCAAGAGGCAAAGGACTTGTCCTCTGGGGAAGATTGAGCAGAGCAGCTCTGCCCATCAGTCCTGCTCTCTGCTGGCCTGGGCTACCCCTCTATGAGCTACAGGACCATCCCTCTCAAGTGCTGCCCTGAGAAGAAACAGGAGACAGCTGAGAGCAGAGAAGCCCCACTCCAAGTGCAGCTGAAGAGAATCTTCACCTTTGCTCCAGGGGACTGATCAGGATCTCAGCTCTTCCCTACTAGACAGGGCTGCAGAGGCCTCATTGCTGCTGCCCACAGACAGACAGCCATCCAGCAGCATGGACATGGTGTTAGTATGGAGGTGTCTTTTCCTTGGGCACCTGGATAACACAAGGATGCCACAAGAGAGCTGCATCCTACTGGAGAGCAGCCTGCAATCCAGGAGGATGCCCCACGGACAGAGCTGGATATCTGAAAGCTGGAGTGTCCCATATCCCAGCTGCACCCCTTGCAGGGTCTGGAGGAGGCTTGGCCACCCCTGTCTTATCTGACCAGGGGTAGCTAGGTTATGACACTCCAAAGAGCTTCAGCCAGACTTCCTCACCGCACACTGCAACCCAGCAGGACTCTCAAAGCCTCCTGCATTGCCCACTGTCCTCCCAGAAACAAGGCCCAGCAGGAGACCCTTCCAGGACCTGCAGCTGCATGGCCCTGCAGCCAGGCACTTACCTTGTCAAGGTGTCTGCGAATGTCAGCAGGAGGAACTCGCTCATAGAGCTGATGTTGGGCATTTACTGACATTCCCTGTTGGAGAGCAAAAGTTAGAGCAAAGTTAGAACTGATTTGGATGAGGAAAACCTATTACAAGTCTTAGAGAATCCCCAAACAGTGCCTCTGTGTTTGCAGGAGAACCTTTCTGCAGCTCTCCTGCTTTAGTTGTGTCTGATGCTGGCTGAGAGTGACATGGGGAGCAGGGGCTGCTCTGGGCTGCAGAGGAGTCCTACCTGCAGCAGGAGGGAATCAGGAACATGGGGGAAACTCAAGTTCAGTCCACTTGTCAAGTCAATGAGTTTGCAGAGTTTTCTTGCAAACAACTCATCTGAATGCAGAGCAGAGCTGCAGTGTTTTACTTGCTTTAATGTTATTCGGTTGCCCCCGTAACGTTTGGTGAATTATTGGATGGGTGAACGCTGTGACTTTATATGTGTGCTTCTGATGAAATCCTGTGAATGCCAGGAGGCAAAGGGACTGTCTCTTGGTGAAGACTGAGCAGAGCAGATCTGCCCAGCAATGAGCATGGGCATGAGAAGAAACTGGAGACATCTGAGAGCAGAGAAGCCCTACTCAAAATGCAGCTGGACAGAATCCTCACCTTATCTCCAGGTGTGTGATCAGGATCTCAGTTCTTCCTTCCTAGCCAGGGCTGCAGAAGCCTCAAACCAGCTGCCCACAGACAGCCATCCAGCAGCACGGACATGGCCTTAGGAAGGAGGTGTCTTCTCCTTGGGGCACCTGGATAACAAGGATGCCACAAGAGAGCTGCATCCTACTAGAGAGCAGCCTGCAGCCCAGGAGGACACCCCTCGGACAGAGCTGGATATTCACAAGCTGGGGTGTCCCATCATCCCAGCTGCACCCCTGTAGGGTCCGGAGGAGGCTTGACCATCCCTGTCTTATCTCACCAGGGGTAGCTAGGTTATGACACTCCAAGGGGCTTCTGCCAGACTTCCTCACCTCACACTGCAACCCAGCAGGACTCTCAAAGCCTCCTGCATTGCCCACTGCCCTCCCAGAAACAAGACCCAGCTGGAGACCCTTCCAGGACCTGCAGCTGCATGGCCCTGCAGCCAGACCCTTACCTTGTCAAGGGCTGTGCACATTTCTCCTGCAGGCAGCTCTCAGCATCCTCCTACTGCCAACTGCCTCCAAGCCCTCTCTCCTTCTCTCCTCTCTGTGTGCCAGCTACGGTCAGAGCCCCCAGCCCTGCTGCGCTGTGCAGAGGAGCTGCTCCTGGGCACAGCTGTCTCTCTGCTTCATGAGACTTTCTGAAATGTGTTTTCTCTGTCCCACAAGACCAACCCAGCTCAATAACAGAGGCCCAGCCAAAGGAATTGGAATCACTCCTCTGGTGGCTTTGCTGATGAGCCCATGAGGAGTCAATTAGGCTCTGGTGCTTTAATGATTAGCTGTCTTCTCAAAAGCTTTAGTGGCAGAGAAAATAGCCACAGCCATGGACCCAAATATCTCATCAGGCAGCTCTGTAGGAAGCTGGCCTGGTTCCTTGTGAGAAGGCACCATGGCATGATCAGGGTGGAAACCCCTCCTGAAGTAGGCATTTGTCCTGGTATCAGTTAGAACAAAATTTTCTTCCTAGTAGCTGGTAGAATGCTATGTTTTGGCTTAGGATGAGAAGAGTGCTGATAACACCCCGATGTTTTAATTGTTGCAGAGCAGTGCTTATACTAAGCCAAGGACATCTCAGCTTCTTGCTCTGTCCTGCCAACGGGCAGGCTGGGGGTGCAGTAAGAGCTGGGAGGGGACAAACCCAGGACAGGTGACCCAAACTGGCCGAAGGGGTATTCCATACCATCTGACGTCATGCTAAACAGTAGATTTGTGATGGTTCACCTGTACTTGCATTCTCATCACTTTGTCTATCATGGTGTGCTCCCTCGTCTTCCAGGCACAAAACCCATCTTGATTACACAGAACATGCTGAATGTCCCCTTTCCACCTGCCTGTCTGGACCTGGACTTCCCATTGTTCTCCTGGTTTTCCCTCCCCTTACTCTTTGACCATTCAGACTGCTCTCAGTGACCCAGTTGCTGCTTTGAGTTTCATTGAGTCCAAGCTCGCCCATCTCTCAGCAGTCTTTTAATGGTTTCCTTAGTAAGACCCTCATCATTTATCATTGAGTTAGTATGATATGGATTAATATTAACACGATTAATTAAAATTTTCTATTAAGCACTGTAAAATACATCATGTACAGTCATCCATTTGGGAAGGTAAACATCACTGGAGGCAACAAAATAAGGAACTTGAACTTTTTTTTTTTTTTTTTGAAACGGCGGCATGATTTCCTGTTGTTTGTTTTGAAATAGGAAAACCCCTGTTCTTCCCATCTAAGCAGGGCTTCAAAGGAGAAACCCTAGACCAATACCTATAGGAGAAAGATGCTCTAACCTGAAACACAACGAAATTCAGCCTTTAAAATGAGGAAAGATATTTATTAGATGCTCCTTGAAATCTTCCCCCTTAACTAGAACATGAAAGCTCTCCAATTAGCTGAACAAGTCTTCAAGACTTGAAGAAAATGGTGGGAGAGACATGGCTCCTTAGGAGTTTCTGTGCTTTAATGAGTTCCATGGAGTATTTGGGTGCTGAGTCAATGAAACTTGGGTACTGATCGGAGGATAATGCAACTGTGTGAAAAAGCAAATGCAAAAGGAAAAGCTGAAGTGACTTGGAGTATTAATGGTCCCACTGAGGGCTGTTACTAACAAAGCTTCCCCAGTGACATGTTAGGGCAGATAATTGGAGGCCATGATTACAGACAGGCAAAGCACTGTGCTGAGAAAAGTCTTGGTTGGTTTTGGTGAAGCAAAAGGTCCAAGGCCTGACCCCAGTCACTGCGAGGAGTGATCCTGCACCCCCCTGTCTGGCTCAGGACTTTTCTTGGGGGTCTGAGGAATGTGGTGGGCAGTGTGATGCCACGAGAGGAAAACTGGTATGACACCTCCCTGCCTCTGCACAGGGTTGCAAGGAAGCAAAGAGGCTGCACTGCAATGACTATATGTCGTCCTCTCGTAAGCTCTAGCCAAAGTGACAGGGCTGTTGGGGCCTTCCATTCTTGCCAGCACCCTCTGCCTTCTCCTCTGCCTTCTGCTCTGAAGGCTTCGTTGCTTTGGCGCACGCTTCGTTGGGTTAGAAACTGGCTGGATAGCCGGGCCCAAAGAGTCGTGGTGAATGGAGCCAAGTACACTTGGAGGCCAGTCACTAGTGGCGTCCCCCAGGGCTCGGTGCTGGGGCCGGTCCTCTTTAATATCTTCATCAATGATCTGGAGGAGGGCATTGAGTGCACCCTCAGTAAGTTTGCAGACGACACCAAGCTAGGTGCGTGTGTCGATCTGCTTGAGGGTAGGAAGGCTCTGCAGGAGGATCTGGATAGGCTGCACCGATGGGCTAAGGTCAACTGCATGAAGTTCAACAAGGCCAAGTGCCGGGTCCTGCACCTGGGGCGCAACAATCCCAAGCAGAGCTACAGGCTGGGAGATGAGTGGTTGCAGAGCTGCCAGGCAGAGAAGGACCTGGGAGTCATGGTAGACAGTCGGATGAATATGAGCCAGCAGTGTGCTCAGGTGGCCAAGAAGGCCAACGGCATCCTGGCTTGTATCAAAAACAGTGTGGCCAGCAGGGCTAGGGAGGTGATCGTCCCCCTGAACTCGGCTCTGCTGAGGCCGCACCTCGAGTACTGTGTTCAGTTTTGGGCCCCTCGCTACAAGAAGGACATGGAGGTGCTTGAGCGTGTCCAGAGAAGGGCGACGAAGCTGGTGAGGGGTCTGGAGAACAAGTCCTACGAGGAGCGGCTGAGGGAGCTGGGCTTGTTCAGCCTGGAGAAGAGGAGGCTCAGGGGTGACCTTATTGCTCTTTACAGCTACCTTAAAGGAGGCTGTAGTGAGGTGGGGGTTGGCCTGTTCTCCCACGTGCCTGGTGACAGGACCAGGGGGAATGGGCTTAAGTTGCGCCAGGGGAGTTTTAGGTTAGATGTTAGGAATAATTTCTTTACTGAAAGGGTTGTTAGACATTGGAACAGGCTGCCCAGGGAGGTGGTGGAGTCACCATCCCTGGAAGTCTTTAAAAGACGTTTAGATGTAGAGCTTAGGGATATGGTTTAGTGGGGACTGTTAGTGTTAGGTCAGAGGTTGGACTTGATGATCTTGAGGTCTCTTCCAACCTAGAAATTCTGTGATTCTGTGATTCTGTGATTCTTTCCAATGATGTCCCACACTTTGTCCTATTTCCTGGAAGTCTGCAGACACCCATCTCTATTCACCACCTTGCTCTCATCCCAGCATTTCCATCATTTCACCAAGATCTCATCAACCCTCACCAGCTGTTCCTTGAAAAACAAAGCTAGGGTCTCATCATAGACATTCAGCAGCATCTTCCAAGCCATGGGCCTGCTGCTGGCCTTGCAGCTTCTTGGCTAGACACAGCCAAGCCTTGTGCCTGCTGCTGCCCACTCATGGACTCAAGCAGAAGGGACAGGACAACCCATCTGGGGGCCTTCTTTCTGCCTGGGTCCTCCTGGCTCTGGAGGCAGAGGGGATCCCCCAGTCAGCATGCCAAGCAGGTGCCTTCTGCTGGCCTAGCAGGGCCACTGCCAGATGTCAGCCCAAAAGTGCAGCTCCCAGGGACAAGTCAAGGGTGACCTGCCACCTCCAGACACAAGTGACCTCCCAGTCCCTTTCTGTGACACGTTCCTGCTGCTGCCCTATCAAGTGCAGAGACAGAAGTGGCCTCACAGTCACTGCCACAGTCACATTCCTGCTGCTGGGGCAGGAGATCCAGAGGCAGAGCTCAACTCTCCCTAGTCCCTTAGGGACTAGGGCTCACTTTTCTGGGTTAGAGAGTAAACAGAGGTTTATTGGGAATGTTTGGTGTTCTTCTGTGGTTAGCGTATGGGCAGGCTCTGTGGTTTAGGTCATTTTAAGGTCTGCCAAGAATCCTAGGGATTAATGGGGCATTTTAATCCTAGTGTCCAGGGAAGGCATTTGGGTGAGTAAGAGAATAAAGGCAAGGGAAAGGGGCTATGGGCTGAGTTTTGCTTGAAGGGATCCTTTGAATTTAGGCATTAGAGTAGGGGATTCCCGTCAGAGTGTTGCAGTAGCATTTAGGTTTCAGGATTTAAATTACTGTCTAAATAAGGTAAGGGCCATACATGATTCTTTTAAGTCAGCGTTACTACAGCATCAGCATTACATGCACCCTCTTACCTCTATGAAATCATTAATTTCTGCTGGCCATGCTCATTTTCTAACCCCAAATTCTCACATCTCATTGTCCAGGCTTCTCCTAACCTCCCCATACATTACTGGGGTCAGCTTTCTGATGACATTCATGATCACAGAGTATCTTTATCACCTCTGTTGGCTCTTCCATTCCTGGGAAAGAAGTAGCATTGTAGTCAGGAGGGAAAAGGACACATGGGTCTTTAGGAAAATCCTGCACAATGTGCCCATCAGCTCTGCACCTCCACAAAAGTGTGCTTCCTACCTACAAGTTTTGTTTCCCAAATGGCTTCTGTGGATCCAAGGTTACTTTTCGCAGGCCCTCTCACGTGTTTCAGTTTTGGATGTGCAGGGACGGGATAAGGAAGGCCAAGGCACGGATGGAAATGAGCATGGCAAGGGATGTAAGGGATAACAGGAAGAGATTCTAGAGATACATGGCTCAGAAAAGAAAGGCCAAGGACATTGTATCCCCTCTGATGGATGAGAAGGGTGAACTGGTAATGACAGACATGGAGAAGGCTGAGGGACTCAACAACATCTTTGCCTCAGTCTTCCCTGCCAGTCAGGATTCCCAAGCCTTACATTTCCCTGAAGCCATAGATGGAGGCTGGGGTGCAAATTCCCACCCACTCTAAGGGAAGAGCAGGTTTGAGACAACCTGATGGAACTCAATATGTACAAGTCCATGGAGCTTGGTGACATGCATCCCAGGGTCCTGAGGGAACTGGCTGATGTAGTTGTCAAGCCTCTCTCCATCATATTTGAAGAGTCCTGGCAGTCGGGTGAACTCCCTGCTGGCTGGAAAAAGGAAAACATCACCCCCATTTTTAAAAAAGGGTAAAAAGGAGGACCCGGGGAACCACCGAATGGTGAGCCTCACCTCTGTGGCTGGCAAGATCATGGAAAAGATCCTCCTGGAATCGATGTCAAGGCACATGCAAGACAAAGAGGTGATCTCAGACAGTCAGCATGGCTTCCCCAAAGGGTAAATCATGCCTGACCAATGTGCTGGCTTTCTACAATGGAGTGATCACAGCAGACAACAAGAGAAGACTGACCTATGTCATCTACTTGGACTTCCATAAGACCATTGACACTGTCCCACATGACATCCTGATCTCCAGATTAGAGAGATACACATTTGTTGGGTGTACCATTCATTGGATAAGGAGTTGGCTTGAAGGTCTCATGCAGAAAGTAGTGCTCAATGGCTCTATGTCCAAGTGGAGGCTGGTGACAAGTGTTGTACCTCAGGGGTTTGTCCTGGGACTGGTGCTCTTTAATATCTTTATCTATGACAGACAGTGAGATCGACAATGAGACTGTGAGACAGTACATTCTGTGCTTGTAGCCCAGAAGGCCAACTGCATCCTGGGCTACATCAGCAGAGGAGTGGCCAGCAGGTAGAGGGAGGTCACTTCTACTTCTACTCCTTCTACTCTGCCCTTTTGAGGTTCCACTTAGAGTGATGCGTCCAGGACTGGGCCCCCAGCACGAGAAGGGTGTGCATCTGTTAGAATGGGTCCAGAGGAGGGCCACAAAGATGATCAAGGGGCTGGAGCACGTCTCCTATGAAGAAAGGCTGAGAGAGCTGGGGCTGCTCAGCCTGGAGAAAAGAAGGCTCCAGGGTGACCTCTTTGCAGCATTTCAGTACTTAAACGGTGCTTCTAAAAAAGATGGAGAGTGACTCTTTGCTCAATCAGATAATGAGAAGACAAGGGGGAATGTTTTTAAGCTAAAAGAGGGGAGATTTAGATTACAGGTTAGGAGAAAAATTCTTCAATTAGAGGGTAGTAAGGTACTGGAACAGGTTACCGAGAGACCTTAGAGGTGCCCCATCCCTGGAGTTGATCAAGAGCAGGTTAGATGAGGCCCTGGGCAATCTGATGCATGGGGGACATCCCTGCTAATGACATCCCTTTTAATGGCCGGGATGTTCAAACTAGATGACCTTTAAGGTCCCTTCCAACAGGAGCCATTCTCTGATTCGATGTTCTCACTAGCTATACCTCAAGCATGACTCCCATGCCGTCAGCCTTCCTGTGGTCTCTCACCTGACCAGAACAGAAGGGGCCTTGCCATCATCTTCAATGCCATGTGCATGCTTCTGGACTTTACAGTTCCAATCTACGCCACATTACTGCTGCAGGTCCGTCAGCTCCAGAGACAGAAGTGACCGCCCAGCACATCCTGAGGCACACCTGACCTCATCCCAGCATTCCCAGCCAGCTCCTCCTTGTGGCCTCTGATCTGATCACATACCTGTCACCTCACATGCCTCTTCCAATGCCATGGGACTGCTGCAGGACCTCAGAGTCCCTGCCCTGCCCCAATGGGACAAGCACCTGAAGTTAGGTGTAGGAGTGGGTTTGAAGCTGAGGTGTGCTGTGTTTGTGGTGGAGGGCTTTGGGGGTCAGATGATCAGGTTAATGTGTAGGAATTAGAATTCACCCTCCAGGGTTAAGGGAATGGCAAAGGCTTCAATGGAGGGATTGGTGTTCTGCTCAAGGTGCCTTCTCAAGATCTGGGATAAGGACAAGTTTTGAGGTTTTTAATTTAGATTTGATCTGAGGTGTAGATTCAATAATAGCATTTTAATCCTTAGCTAGTCTTAATCATCCTTCTGTTTATAACTCTTGTAGAAGATGCCTCTTACCTCTGCCATTTCAAAATCCTGAGCAACGTCTCTCCTTTATCTGGCCTTTCCAAGGTCTTTGAGAGAGGTCTTATGATGACATCTGCAGATCCACTAGAACCTGTCTCACCCTTCCCACACCACCTCTAAGCAACCTGAGGACTGACTGGGAGGATGATGATGGTTTGGGAAAGGGCTTGGTTAAAATGTCTGAGGAGGAAGACCAAAAGTTCTTCTCTCTACTAGAGAAACATTTTTTCATGCCTATGAGTATGTCCTGTACCTGTGTGGAAAGACTAATGTTATGATTTCTGTAAACAAAGTGCTGTACCAAATGTTTGAAGAGCATAAGATACTGATTTCTTTTTATTTTTTTACCTTTTTTTTTTTTTTTGACTTGGCGATTGTATTAGTAGCTTATGTTATGCGCTGTTCTGCGCTTCACATGGAGAGAGATGATGGTGTCATAGAAAAGAGTGACACTTGTGAGGACAGAAGAGCAGTTGGATAAGGCTTTGAGTCTGCCAACACAGGACACACGCACATGAAAACTGTATGATTAGGAAGAAGAAGATCACAAAAACAAAACCATGAGCGTCACCATGGCACTGCAGGACAGCTCCAGCAATGGGGCAAAATCACATGAGGGGTGCTTGAAACAGGGGCCACAGAACTGTAGCTGGGAGGAGGAGAAAGAATTCCTGTACATGAGTAAAATTTCCCTGGTTCAGGTACAGCTGCCTTCTGGAGTCAGGCCTTCCACTTCTCGAGCCTTGCAGAGAACAGGGGTGGCATACAGCCCAGGACTGACCGTAGGGCATGGTCCCCAGAAGGAAACACAGCATCTGCAGGTGTTTGGTGGCACGCACCAGCACAGTGTTGAGGGAGTTCCACATCCCAGTCACCGTGCTGGTCATGTGAAAGAGGAAGAAAATATTTGTGTATGAGTAGAGGATCTTCCATGTGGATTACTGGGAAAACTCAAAAAAGGCTGATTTAGTGCCCAGTTCCCTTCATGGACAACCTTTTAGAGCATTCAGTTCCCCCCTCTCTTCTTAGGACACATTCAGGGGGGTGAAATGATCCCTGGCAGTCATGGCTGAGGTGTCCTGCAATACACTGGGAACAGAATAGGAGTTAAGGGAGGGAAACTTTTGTACTCATGTTTGACAACCACAGTCCAAGAGCACAAATCACACTTTAAAAAATCGGTCTCTGACATCTACAGAGAGAAGCAGTCAGTGATGCTTTCAGTCTGCTTCAATCAGCACACCCCAGTAGAGACCCTGCTGCCTTGGGGAGCTGTCAGCCCTGAGGCCTTGGGGACACCTCGAGGGAGCCCAAGGGCACAGAGCAAGCGATGCCATGGTCGGGTGCTGTGCTGCTGAGCTGGGCCGGGCTCCTGGGCCCAAGGGGAGAGCTCGTGGCAAGCGCTGCAGAGAGACAGCTGTGCCCAGGAGCAGCTCCTCTGCACAGCGCAGCAGGGCTGGGGGCTCTGACCGCAGCTGGCACACAGAGAGGAGAGAAGGAGAGAGGGCTTGGAGGCACTGAGGAGCGCAACAACAGAGGGCAGCGTGTGGCAGGACACATCTGCAGGCTCCTGACACCGTGAGGCTCTGGCAGCAGGGCCATGCAGGTGGGGTTGCCAGAGGGGTCTTCTACAGCTGGCACATCCAATGGCTGATAGCATCTGACAGGATGGGTCTTATTCTACCTGTACTGTGGCATAGAAGATGTTTTAGAGAATGGTATTTTTCAGGGGGCATTTTAACAGGACGATCGAAGCTTGGTTTATCTGTAACAGAAGACTTTCTTGGATTCTGTGCTTTTAGATTCTTGGTGTGGAGGGGAGGCAGGGTTCATGACAATGAATTGTCTGGATTGTACTGGAGAGAACAACTGAAACCAATGAAGGAAAGGGATCTGCCAACTGTCTAATTGCAGTTCAGCAAATGCTTTGAGAGGTTTAATTGAAAAATGGAAATGTTTTTTCTCAGATAATCCTGATATATTATCACTCTATTTATGTTTCTTTAGCAGGACAACATACACAAAACAAGCAAATGCCCAACATCAGCTCAGTGAGAAAGTTCCTCCTGCTGGCATTCGCAGACACGCACGAGCTGCAGCTCCTGCACTTCGCGCTCTTCCTGGGCATCTACCTGGCTGCCCTCCTGGGCAACGGCCTCATCCTCAGCGCCGTAGCCTGCCACCACCGCCTCCACACCCCCATGTACTTCTTCCTCCTCAACCTCGCCCTCCTCAACCTGGGCTGCATCTCCACCACTCTGCCCAAAGCCATGGCCAGTGCCCTCTGGGACACCAGGGCCATCTCCTATCAAGGATGTGCTGCACAGGTCTTCTGTTTCTTCTTCTTGGTAGGAGCAGAGTATTCCCTTCTCACCATCATGGCCTACGACCGCTACATTGCCATCTGCAAGCCCCTGCACTACGGGAGCCTCGTGGGCAGCAGAGCTTGTGCCCAGATGGCAGCAGCTGCCTGGGGCAGTGGCTTTCTCAATGCTGTCCTGCACACGGCCAACACATTTTCCCTGCCCTTCTGCCATGGTAATGTTTTGGAGCAGTTCTTCTGTGAAATCCCCCACATCCTCAAGCTCTCCTGCTCAGATGCCTACCTCAGGGAAGTTGGGCCACTTGTGTTTAGTATTTCTTTAGTCTTTGGTTGTTTTGTTTTCATTGTTTTCTCCTATGTGCAGATCTTCAGGGCAGTGCTGAGGATGCCCTCTGAGCAGGGCCGGCACAAAGCCTTTTCCACATGCCTCCCTCACCTGGCCGTGGTCTCCCTCTTTGTCAGCACTGCCATATTTGCCTACCTAAAGCCTGCTTCCATCTCTTCCCCATCCCTGGACCTGGTGATGTCATTTCTGTACTCAGTGTTGCCTCCAGCAGTGAATCCCGTCATCTACAGCATGAGGAACCAGGAGCTCAAACATGCAGAGTGGAAACTATTTTATACCTGTTTCTTCAGCATTAATAATGTGCATAAAATACTAATAGGATTTCTGCAAACAAACACTCTTAGTGCAAATTCTTGAAAGTAATTTTCTTTATTATTATTTCCTATAACTTGTGGCTTTGATTTAATGTAATTCTAAGCCTCCTAATTATTATTTTATTATTATTATTATTAACTCGTTAATTTCAAATATATTTACAATCAATATTCTTGTTTAAATAAAGAAACTGGGACAATTTCATTTTTCTCTACTGCAGTCTCTTCCCATCACCAGTGCCTCCAGCAGTGAATGCACTTATCTAAAACATGAGGAACATGGAACTAAGGGTTGCAGTGAGGACACAGCTTGAATACATCTGCTTCTGGTTCTTTGACTATAACAATAAGCTAATAATCAGAAACACATATTTTTTTTCAGAAAACTTTAAGAATTTTTTTTCTTTAAATTTGCCTGTGTTGTTATTTTCACTAACACTTGTTTCAGATATAAATAATATTAATCATAGCCTCCTACTTGTTAAAGATTTACCTATAGAACCAGGCTTCCTCTATAGATAAAGACAAGAAAGAATCCAACAGAAACACATTGGTCTGAGCTGCCGTCTCTTTCCATCCCCTCTGGATCTGGGGGAGCAGCCCCAGCACGCAGGAGGGGCTCAGGACCAAGAGCCCAGCTGCCACATGCAGGAGCAGCCCCGGTGGCCCTCGGGGCTGCCCCTCACTGCCCACTGGGCTCTGCCTCTCTGCTGCCTTCGGGTCGGGGCTGCTGCTTCCCTGGAGCCATGGCCATGGCCAGCAGCAGGACGTGGTCTTTTCCCTGCTGCTCTCTTTTGGCTTCCACATTGTGCTTCTTTTTTTCTGGGTTAGTCCTGATATCTCGTGTACCTTGGTGACAGTCCTGTTGTCTCTGCAGTGGCATCCCTGTGGCTGCAGGCAGCAGCAGGCACTGTGCAGCCCTGGGTCACAGCTGCCTCCCTGCTAGCACCAGAGTAACAAGAAGATCTTTCTCAGGGTAAACCCAGAAGCCTGGACACCTCTTCCAAATATGCTATAAGGAGTGTAGCAAAGGGGTTGCTCCCTGCTCTTCTGTTTTCTGGGGATCTTCATGGAGCCATTCTGGAAAGAAAACTTGCAGGCAGGAACCGCACTTTTGTGATAGTGCTGAGCTGCTGGGCACATTGTGCAGGGTGCTCTGATGGACTTTTGTGTCCTTTTCCATCATGTATTAAATGCTACTTTTCTCAGGAATAGAGTACCCAACAGAGCTGTGATGGATACTCTGAGATCATGAAAGGCACCAGAAAAATGCCCCAAAGAATATAACTGATATGGGGAGGTCAGGAGAAGCCCTGGTCAGGAGAAATGTGAGTTTTGGAGGAGGGAATAGGGGCTTGACCAGCAGAAATTAAAGATTTTGTAAAAGGTAAGAGGGTTCAGGCTATGCGGAAGCTGCTGTAACCGTGTCTTAAAACAGTTATATGAGGCTATTCCCAAGCTTCAAAGAGTAAACTTAATTCCTAAATTTAAATGCTACTCCACACCCAGACAGGAATCAACTACTCCTACGCCTGACTTCTAAGTATGCACTGAAGCCAAAACTCAGCCCATAGCCTCTTTTCCTTACCCTTACTATTTTGCTTACCTTGATCCCTGTCCTTAACACTAGATTTAAATGCTCAATTTATGCCTAGAATTATTGGAAAAACTAATCAAACCTTAAATCACAAAGCTTGTCCATACTTTAACCACAGACCTGATACCCAAAGCAGAACACCAAAACCTCCCAATAAATCTTTCTTTAATCTCAAACCCAGAAAGGTGAGCACTAGTCCCTGATCCCATGCGTGAACACCTAACAGCTGATTGCCCCGTTCCTGTGCATTAACTTCTTCACCTTCAGCCCCTCTCCTAACCCTTACCTTTAGGTACCGTACTGGGTCTGGCCCTTGGTGCAGGCCAAGAACTGTGAGGCTTCAGCGCAGTCACATGGCATGCAAAGATGGATGTGAGGGGCCATGGGTCTGATCAGCTTGTGGGCCACAAGGAGGAGATGGGTGGGAATGCTCTGATGAACCCAGCTCTGCCTCAGGATCTCCTGCCCCAGCAGCAGGAGCAATGTGACTGTGGCAGGGACTGTGAGGTCACTTCTGTCTCTGCACTTGATAGGGCAGCAGCAGGAACGTGTCACGCAAAGGGACTGTGAGGTCACTTGTGTCTGGACGTGGCAGGTCACCCTTGACATTTTAGAAGTCAAGGCACCTGCTTGGCATGCTGACTGTGGGATCCCCTCTGCCTCCAGAGCCAGGAGGACCCAGGCAGAAAGAAGGCCCCAACATGGGTTGTCCTGCTTGAGCCCATGACTGCACGAGGCTTGGCTGTATCTCCACAAGAAGCTGCAAGGCCAGCAGCAGACCCCTGGCTTGGAAGCTGCTGCTGAGGTGACTTGTGTCTGCTTGGCTGAGAGGCCGCAAGGAGCCTGCTGGGTTGGGATGCCTACTTCAGGAGTGGTTTCCACCCTGATGGAGCTTTCTTTGGTAGTAGGAAAGAGCAGGAGAGAAAAAACTGCCACAAAGTGCACCATGGAAGGTTGGCACTGGCCATGAGGAGGAAGAAATGTCGCTCAAAGAGTAGTGGTGTAGTGCCAGAGGTCACCCTCAGATCAAGCCCTGGCTTTGTGTTTCAAGGAACAGCTGGTGAGGGCTGATGAGACATCGGTGTAAGCCAGGCAAGAGAGTAAGATGGTAAGAATCTCCCCTTCCAGAGGCTGGGGCCAGACCTTGGCTCTTCTGCATCACCAAAACAAGCCAAGACTTTTCTCAGCACAATGCCTTTTCTTGTCTGCAGTCATGGCCTCCAGTTATCTGCCCTAACATGTTCCTGGGGAGGCTTTGTTAGTAACAGCCCTCAGTGGGGCCCATTAATACTCCAAGTCACTTCAACTTTTCCTTCTGACTTTACTTGCTCAAGAGGTTACATCACTCTCCTCTCAGTACCTGAGCTTCATAGACTGAGCACCAAAATACACCATGGAACTCACTAAAATGCAGAAACTCTTAACATCTCTTCGATAGTTTTCTTCAAGCCTTCACACCTTGTGTAGCTAATTGCAGAGCTTTTATGACATTGTAAAGGGAAAAGATTTCACAAAGCACATAATAAAAATATTTTCTTTTTTCAAAGGCTGAATTTTGCTGCATTTCAGTTTTGAGAATCATTCTCCTATTGCTATTCATCCAGGGTGACTTCTTTGGAGACCTGCATCAGGTGGAAAAACAGAGTATGGAGGTCAGACACTTCCACTGCCAGCAGTGGTCTTTGTCCCTGTAACTGCAGACCAGCCTAGCATGTGAATCCCTTTCTAAGATAAGTCAAAGGTTCCTTGGGAAAAAATAATTAAAATAAAGTAAAGTAAAATAAAATAAAATAAAATAAAATAAAATAAAATAAAATAAAATAAAATAAAATAAAATAAAATAAAATAAAATAAAATAAAATAAAATAAAATAAAATAAAATAAAATAAAATAAAATAAAATAAAATAATAGAAAATAAAATATCATAGAAAATATATTTTAAATAAAGTAAATTCCAAATGACCATTGGAACCTGAGTAATACAGCCTGAATCTCAGTAGACAACTGGACATCCGTGGTCTCCCTTGGGTCTTCTGTGAAAAACTCAGGATGAAAACTAAAGAAAATATATCTTCGAGTGGCTGTAGCAGCACCCATGAGCTTGGCCTCATTTGGGAAATTTCCCCTTCCAGACACGGAAACCTCAACTGAGTAATGTGAAAAGACCTGCCAGTCAATAGAGTAGGGCAAAGTCCTACTTCCTGTGCTATAGATGCAGAAGGCAAAAAGAATTGCATTGTGCCTGACACTACTGAAGGAACTGTAACCCAGGTCAGGTAACTTTATCTTAGTGCTGACATGTCACAGAATCACAGAATCACAGAATTTCTAGGTTGGAAGAGACCTCAAGATCATTGAGTCCAACCTCTAACCTAACACAAACAGTCCCCACTAAACCATGTCCCTAAGCTCTACATCTAAACGTCTTTTAAAGACTTCCAGGGATGGTGACTCCACCACCTCCCTGGGCAGCCTGTTCCAATGTCGAACAACCCTTTCAGTAAAGAAGTTCTTCCTAACATCTAACCTAAAACTCCCCTGGCGCAACTTTAGCCCATTCCCCCTCGTCCTGTCACCAGGCACGTGGGAGAACAGGCCAACCCCCACCTCGCTACAGCCTCCTTTAAGGTAGCTGTAGAGAGCGATAAGGTCACTCCTGAGCCTCCTTTTCTCCAGGCTGAAGAACTATTCCAGACTCTTCTCATCCTAAGCCAAAACATAGCATTCTACCAGCTACTAGGAAGAAAACTAACTCTGTTCTAACTGAAACCAGGACAGCCAACTACCAGACATCGTAATGAATACTATGAGCAGGACTAGAGGAGTCCTGCTTCCAGCCAGGGGGAGGTGGGGAAGAAAGGGACAATCGGGTTTACTGGACTGGGTATATTTAGTGACCTGGTGCATCACACCCACAAATGTGTCAGGCTCCACTGGACATTGGTGCACAGTGTACCCTAATGCCATCAAGCTAGAAAGAGGCCCAACCCACCTGTATTTGTGGATTGACAGGGGAACCCAACAGTTAACTGTACTGGAGGCAGAAGTGAGTCTAACTGGAATGGAATGGCCAAAGCACCCCATTAGTATTGGCCCAGAGGCTCTGTGCACACTCAGCATAGACTGCTTCAGGAGAGGGAACTTCAAAGTTCCAAGAGGACACCACTGGTGGGGCTTTGGCAGAGCTGCCTTGTAGACAAAGGACATGAAACTGTTGTCTACCTTGCTTGGCCTTCCACAGAACCCTTCTGTTGTGGGTTTGCTGAGGGCTGAAGAACAGCAGGTGCCAATGGCTACCATGGTGGTGCACCTGAGGCAGCGTCGCACTAACCAAGACTCCCTGATTGCCATCCATGAGCTGGGTCATCGACTGAAGAGCCAAAGTGTAGATGTAGAGCTTGGGAGCGTGCTTTAGTGATGGACATGTCAGCACTAAGGTAAAGTAGCCTGACCTGGGTTACATGTCCCAGAGTAGTGTCAGGCACAATGCAATTCTTTTTGCCTTCTGCATCTATAGCACAGGAAGTGGGACTTTGCCCTAATCTATTGACTGGGCAGGTCCTTTCACATCACTCAATTTAGGTTTCCGTGGCTGGAAGAGAAAAATTTCCCCAAAGAGGCCGAGCTCATGGGTACAGCTACAGCCACTTGAAGAATTTTTTTTTCTACTTTTCATCCTGAGTTTTCCACACAAGACCCAAGAGAGACCATGGATGTCCAGTTGTCTACTACAATTCATTTACAATTCATTTCTCAGGATCCAATGGTTATTTCAATTTTATTTTTTATTTATTTATTTTATTTCATTTTATTTTATTTTATTTATTTATTTATTTATTTTTTCCATTTTTTCTCTGACTTGCCTTAGAAAGGGTATCACATGCTGGGCTGGGCTGCAGTTACAGGGACAAAGACCACTGCTGGCAGTAGAGGTGTCAGACCTCCAGACTCTGCTTTTCAACCCTATGGAGGTCTCCATAGAAGTCACCCTGGATCAATAGCAAGAGGAGAATGACAGTCAAAACTGAAATGCAGCAAAAATCAGCCTTTAAAACAAGAAAATATTTTTTATTAGCTGATTTTTGAAATCTTCTTTGACTACATCATGCAAGCTCTGAAATTAGCTACACAAGGCGTGAAGGCTTGAAGAATACTATGGAAGAGATGTTAGGAATTTCTGCATTTTAATGAGTTCCATGGTGTGTTGTGGTGCTGAGTCTATGAAGCTCAGGTACTGAGAGGAGAATGATGCAACTGCTAGAGAAAGTAAAGTCAGAAGGAAAAGTTGAGGTGACTTGGAAAATTAATGGGCCCCACTGAGGGCTGTTACTAACAAAGCCTCTCCAGGGACTTGTTAGGGCAGGTAACTGGAGGCCATGGTTACAGACAGGCAAAGCAATGTGCTGAGAAAAATCTTGGTTGGTTTTGGTGAAGAAGGAGAGCCAAGGCCTGACCCCAGCCACTGGAAAGGGAGATCCTGCACCCCCACATCTGGCTCAAGGCTCTTCTTGGGGTCTGTGGGATGTGGTGGGTAGTGTGATGCTACTAGAAGAACTTCATTAAGACACCTCCACATCCCTGCACTGTGTTGCAAGGAAGCAATGCCAACATTCAGCATGCCAAACAGGTGCCTTCTGCTGGCCTAGCAGGGCCACTGCCAGATGTCAGCCCAAAAGTGCAGCTCCCAGGTCTATGTCAAGGGTGACCTGCCACCTCCAGACACAAGTGACCTCACAGTCCCTTTCCGTGACACGTTCCTGCTGCTGCCCTATCACATGCAGAGACAGAAGTGGCCTCACAGTCACGGCCACAGTCACATTCCTGCTGCTGGGGCAGGAGATCCTGAGGCAGAGCTGAGCTCCTCAGAGCATTCCCACCCATCTCCTCCTTGTGGCCCACAAGCTGATCAGATCAGGGTAAGCAAGAGAGTAAATGGAAGGGAAAAGTGCTATGGGCTGAGTTTTGCCTTCAAGGGACACTTTGAGGTCAGGCTTAAGAGTACTGGATTCCTGTCAGGGTGTGGAGTAGCATTTAGGTTTGGGGATTAATGTCACTGATTAAAATAGTGCAAGGGCTTTACATGACTGTTTTAAGTCAGTGTTACAGCAGAATCAACATTGCCTGAATGTTCTAACCTCACAGAAATCATTAATTTCTGCTGGCCAAACTCCTTTTCCCTCTTCCAAATCTCACATCTCTCCTGGCCAGGCTTTTCCTGACCTCCCCATATCAGTCATCTTCATAGAGACAGCTTTCTGATGGCTTTCATGATCTCAGAGTATCTGTCTCATATCTGTTGGCTACTCCTTTCTTGAAACTGACGTGGCACCTAAATCAGGATGGAAAATAACCCAAAGCTATAGGTGTACCCTGCACAATGTGTCCTGCAGCTCTTGTACCACCCCAAAATTTTTTTTCCCGCCTCCAGCTTCTGGATACCGAATGCCTTCTGTGCCCCCAGGGTACCTTTTTCCAAACCCTCATGCATGGTTCAGTTTGCCCCAAGAGTCTTGGAGGCAGTGGCCCCCTCTGTGTAGAAAACTGAAAGCAGTCCTAAAGGATGGCTTCAGGCAAAAGCTGACACCTCTGACATGACAACCCCCATCCAAGACCTCTTCCACTATGCGGCCTATCAGGTACGTAGGAAGAGCTGATCTCAGAAACTACATGCACAGCAAGTGCCTTCTGCTGCCCTACCATGGACACTGGCAGATGTGAGCCTAAAGGCACAGGTCCCAGCCAGGAGTCAAGGGTGACCTGTCAGCTACTTCAGAAAGAGCTCAACTCACAGGCCATTTAACAGCCAGTCGCTTCCTGCTGGACTTAGTGCTTCTGAGGCACCACTGAGCTTATAATACCACACCTACAAAACACCCCCTTTTTGGGCCAGGACCTGCCCAGGTAGAAGTGATCTGGTTGTGATCCTCCAAGCTCATGGTACACCTGCTGGACTCCCAGCCTCTCTGGCACTCAGGAGCCAGTTCCGTGCCAGTCCTGGGTGGTGCTAGGGCAGGAGGGACCTTGCAGGCAATGTTCCAGCCCCATGCCTGTTGGCAGTCTGTCAGATCCTTGTGCACAGCGAAGATCACGCTCACATCCAGAAGCCTGAAGCTGGCTTAGAAGACACTCAGGGGAAGCACCCTCCAAGCCCCAGCCCCAGCCCCAGCCCCAGCTGGCGGTGCTGCTCTGCAGAGCGAGGGGGCTGTGGTGCCTGGGGCACGGGGGCACTCTGCAGGGCCGTGCTGGGCAGGCTGGGAGGCAGACCCAGCTCATGGGGTCACTGCCATTGCCCCAGGGCTGCAAGGAATCACTCGCCAGGCTCCTTTGCTGGGGCTGCTGCGTGCCCTGGGGCTGCAGAGCTCTCCTCTGCCTGCTCACACCAGACTGAGCACTTGAGCTCTGCTCAGTCCACCTCGGAGGAGATCCCCCCTTAGGAGGGAAGTGCTGCAGTGGAGGCCAGCTGTGCCACTGCCGTGCCCACTGCCTGTCCCTGCCTGCAGTCCCAGCACAGCCCCACAGCAGCACTGGCACCAAGCTCCAGGAGCAGCCGGGCCTGAGCCCACCAGCAGGGCTCAGCAGGACAGGGCGGCAGTGGCAAGAGAGCAGCTCTGCATGCCCCAAGCGCTGGTGCTCCCTGGCCGTGCTGCTGGGATGGGAGGTGAGTACAGGCACTGCCCCTGCAGAGCCCGAACAAGTCTCAGAGGACAGATGTCAGAGAAAATGGCAGTTGAATTTTAACTCCATTAAGGTTAAATTCACAGAGAGCATGGCTTCACATGCACAGAATCTATGAGCTCTATTCAACAGACACATCCATATCATTTTAATGGGTGTTCATTAGATGAATTTATGTAATAAGAATATGCACAAACATGACCACAAACAAAATCAAACAAACCAAATCAAGACAAAAGAAAAAAGGTATACTGGCTATTCCTTTAATTGTTGACATTGCAAGTCATGTGCAGAAGCAGATCAGAAATTTCTTGCATCTAAGACACGTCTAGCCATCAATTTCCACAGGGCATGCTTGAGCTCCTGGCTCCTCATGCTACAGATGAGGACGTGCTCTGCTGGGGGCACCACTGAGTACAGAACTGCCACCACCAGGTCCAGGGATGGGGAGGAGATGGAGGGAGCTTCAGGCAGGCAACCATGACAGGCCTGAGAAAGACGGACACCATGGCCTGGTGAGGGAGGCTTGTGCAAAAGGCTTTGTGCCAGCCCTGATATAGAGACGACAGGACTGTCACCTAGATCCACAAGGTCTAATCCAAATACACTGCTCCTACCCGTGGCAGCTGGGCTCTTGGCCCTGAGCCCCTCCTTGATGCTGGGGCTGCTCCCCCAGCTCCAGAGGAGATGGGAAGAGAAGGAAACTGAGACCAATGAAATTCCACGGACATCTTTATTGTCTTTCTCTACCAAGGAAGCCCGGTTCTGTATGTACATTAGATGATGTGGTCAAACCTAACACAAGAAGTAACATTCAGAATGGTAAGAATGAGATTATTAAAAACAAAATGAAATATTGTTCAAATACTATCAGAGAAATATAATTTAAAAAACTTTGTGTCATTTTCCCAAATACACTTTGATTTCTCTTGGGATTCTTATTAATGACAATGTTATGACAACACTTGTAATGATAAAAAAGATATGATATAATGTGAATCAAAATATTTGCATATTATTAAGAATACATCTTCTGAAAGCATCATGGATGCTTAAGAAGCATGTATGGAAACAGTTTCCTGACTGCATCCTTGAGCTCCTGGTTCCTCATGCTGTAGATGAGGGGGTTCAATACTGGAGGCACCACCGAGTACAGAAGTGCGACCACCAGGTCCAGGGGCGGCGAGGAAATGGAGGGGGGCTTCAGGTAGGAAAATATGCCAGTGATGACAAACAGGGAGACCACGGCCAAGTGAGGGAGGCACGTGGAAAAGGCTTTGTGCCGGCCCTGCTCAGAGGGCATCCTCAGCACTGCCCTGAAGATCTGCACGTAGGACACCACAATGAAAACAAAACAAACTAATGCTAAACATGCACTAACCACCAGAAGTCTAACTTCCTTTAGGTAGTCTGAACCTGAACAGGAGAGCTTGAGGATGTGGGGGATTTCACAGAAGAACTGGTCCACAGCATTGCCTTGGCAGAGGGGCAGAGAAAATGTGCTGGCCGTGTGCAGGACAGCATTGAGAAAGCCACTGCCCCAGGCAGCTGCTGCCATCTGGGCACAAGCTCTGCTGCCCACAAGGCTCCCGTAGTGCAGGGGCTTGCAGATGGCCACGTAGCGGTCGTAGGCCATGATGGTGAGAAGGGAAAGCTCTGAACCAAAGAAGAAGACGAAAAAGAAGACCTGTGCAGCACATCCTTGATAGGAGATGGCCCTGGTGTCCCAGAGGGCATTGGCTATTGCCTTGGGCAGCGTGGTGGAGATGGATCCCACATCGAGGAGGGCGAGGTTGAGGAGGAAGAAGTACATGGGGGTGTGGAGGCGGTGGTGGCAGGCTACGGCGCTGAGGATGAGGCCGTTGCCCAGGAGGGCAGCCAGGTAGATGCCCAGGAAGAGCGCGAAGTGCAGGAGCTGCAGCTCGCGCGTGTCTGCGAATGCCAGCAGGAGGAACTTGCTCACAGAGCTGATGTTGGGCATTCTCTGACTTTGTACTTGCTTGTCTGTTGAAGAGGAGAAGGCGGAACAATATTAGAACAGACTTTTCTGAGGAAAATAGAAAATAAAACAGAAGGGTGGATAACTCAAAGTCAGACAAATGTCAGACCAATGAGCTTTGCAGTATTGTTGCAGACAACTGAGCTGATTGTGGAGCAAAGCTGCAACTATTTTCCTCACTTTATTTTATGTGTGTTTGTTTATGCCATGGTTGCCTACCTGAAGCCCCCCTCCATCTCCTCCCCATCCCTGGACCTGGTGGTCACAGTTCTGTACACCGTGGTTCCTCCAGTAGCAAATCCCCTCATCTACAGCTTGAGGAACCGGGAACTAAGGGATTCCATCAGGACTCTACTTGAATACACACATCTTCAGCAAATTCATCTATAATACTATGCCTAATATTAGAAATCCCAGCTCTTCTCAGAAAGAAAATAATATGATATCTTCTATTATTAAATATTTTTAATTATTTTCTCTCATTATTTCACTTTTGATTAATTATTATTCCTAGCCCCCTAGAAGTCAATTATTTTTCTGTAGAAGATGGCTTCCTGTATAGATAAACCTAATAAGAGAGCCATCAGAAATTCATTGGTCTCAGTATCCCTCTCTTCCCATCTCCTCTGCAGCTGGGGGAGCAGCCCCATCTCACAGGAAGGGCTCGGGACCAAGAGCCCAGCTGCCACATGCAGGAGCAGCCCCGGTGGCCCTCGGGGCTGCCCCTCACTGCCTGCTGGGCTCTGTCTCTCTGCTGCCTTCGGGTCGGGGCTGCTGCTTCCCTGGAGCCATGGCCATGGCCAGCAGCAGGATGTGGCCTTTTCCCTGCTGCTCTCTTTTGGCTTCCACATTGTGCTTCTTTCTTTCTGGGTTAGCCCTGATATCTCGTGTACCTTGGTGACAATCCTGTTGTCTCTGCAGTGGCATCCCTGTGGCTGCAGGCAGCAGCAGGCACTGTGCAGCCCTGGGTCACAGCTGCCTCCCTGCTAGCACCAGAGTAACAAGAAGATCTTTCTCAGGGTAAACCCAGAAGCCTGGACACCTCTTCCAAATATGCTATAAGGAGCGTAGCAAAGGGGTTGCTCCCTGCTCCTCTGTTTTCTGGGGATCTTCATGGAGCCATTCTGGAAAGAAAACTTGTAGGCAGGAACCACGCTTTTGTGATAGTGCTGAGCTGCTGGGCACATTGTGCAGGGTGCTCTGATGGACTTTTGTGTCCTTTTCCATCATGAATTAAATGCCACTTTTCTCAGGAATAGAGTACCCAACAGAGCTGTGACGGATACTCTGAGATCATGAAAGGCACCAGAAAAATGCCCCAAAGAATATGACTGATATGGGGAGGTCAGGAGAAGCCCTGGTCAGGAGAAATGTGAGTTTTGGAGGAGGGAATAGGGG
>JADZGK010000128.1:10070-20196 GCA_018104995.1 Cairina moschata | reverse complement strand
CTGGGTCCTCCTGGCTCTAGAGGCAGAGGGGATCCCCCAGTCAGCATGCCAAGCAGGTGCCTTCTGCTGGCCTAGCAGGGCCACTGCCAGATGTCAGCCCAAGAGTGCAGATCCTAGGTCTATGTCAAGGGTGACCTGCCACCTCCAGACACAAGTGACCTCACAGTCCCTTTCCGTGGCACATTCCTGCTGCTGCCCTATCAAGTGCAGAGACAGAAGTGACCTCACAGTCACTGCCACAGTCACATTCCTTGTGATGGGCCATGAGATCCTGAGGTAGAGCTGACCTCTCTCTTGCCCCCTAGGTACCTGTTTTTCTCCTTTTGGGTTAGAGACTAAGCAAAGTCTGCGTAAAATATATCACGCACAGTCATCCTTTTGGGAACGTAAACATCACTGGAGGCAACAAAATAAGGAACTTTTTTTTTTTTTTAAATTGCAGCATGATTTGCTGTTGTTTGTTTTGAAATAGGAAAAACCCTGCTCTTCCCACCTAAGCAGGGCGTCAAAGGAGAAACCCTAGACCAATATAACCAGAAGAATGATGCTCTAAACAGAAACACAACAAAATTCAGCCTTTGAAATGAGGAAAGATTTTTATTAGATGCTCCTTGAAATCTTCCCCCTTAACTACAACATGAAAGCTCTTCAATTAGCTGATCAAGTCTTGAATACTTGAAGAAAATGGTGGGAGAGACATGGCTCCTTAGGAGTTTCTGTGTTTTAATGAGTTCCATCGTGTATTTTGGTGCTGACTCAATGAAACTTGGGTACTGAGAAGAGAATGATGCAACTGTGTGAAAAAGCAAACTCAAAAGGAAAAGCTGAAGTGACTTGGAGTATTAATAGGCCCCACCGAGGGCTGTTACTAACAAAGCTTCCCCAGGGACTTGTTAGGACAGGTAATTGGAGGCCACGATTACAGACAGGCAAAGCAGTGTGCTGAGAAAAGTCTTGGTTGGTTTTGGTGAAGCAAAAGGTCCAAGGCCTGACCCCAGCCACTGGGAGGGGAGATCCCGCACCACCGTGCCTGGCTCAGGACTTTTCCTGGGGGTCTGAGGAATGTGGAGGTCAGTGTGATGCCATGAGAAGAACACTGGTATGACACCTCCCTGCCTCTGCACAGGGTTGCAAGGAAGCAAAGAGGCTGCACTGCAATGACTATATGTCGTCTTCTCATAAGCTCTAGGCAAAGTGTCAGGACTGTTGAGGCCTTCCCTTTTTAAAAGCAACCTATGTCTTTTCCTCTGCATGCTTTCCTATGCTGTCCCACACTTTGTCCTATTTCCTGGAAGTCTGCAGACAGCCATCTCTGCTCACCACTTTGCTCTCATCCCAGCATTTCCATCATATCCCCAATGTCTCATCAACCCTCACCAGCTGTTCCTTGAAAAACAAAGCTAGGGTCTCATCATAGATACTCACCAGAATCGTCAAAGCCAGGGGCCTGCTTCTGGCCTTGCAGCTTCTTGGCTAGACACAGCCAAGCCTTGTGCCTGCTGCTGCCCAGTCATGGACTCAAGCAGAAGGGACAGGACAACCCATGTTGGGGCCTTCTTTCTGCCTGGGTCCTCCTGGCTCTGGAGGCAGAGGGGATCCCCCAGTCAGCATGCCAAGCAGGTGCCTTCTGCTGGCCTAGCAGGGCCGCTGCCAGATGTCAGCCCAAAAGTGCAGCTCCCAGGGAGAAGTCAAGGCTGTCCTGCCACCTCCAGACACAAGTGACCTCACAGTCCCTTTCTGGGACACGTTCCTGCTGCTGCCCTATCACATGCAGAGACAGAAGTGACCTCACGGTCCCTGCCATGGTCACATTCCTTGTGCTGGGGCAGGAGATTCTGAGGCAGAGCTGAGCTCCTCAGAGCATTCCCACCCATCTCCTCCTTGTGGCCCACAAGCTGATCAGCTCAGGGTGAGCAAAAGAGTAAAGGTAAAGGAAAGGGGCTATGGGCTGAGTTTTGGCTTCAGGGGATACTTGGAGGTCAGGCATAAATAGTCGTGGATTCCTTTCAGGGTGTGGAGTAGCATTTAGTTTTACGGATTAATATCTGTGGTTAACGTGGGGGAAGGGCTTTACATGACTATTTTAAGTCACAGTTAGGGCAGAATCAACATTGCCTGAACTTTATAACCTCACAGAAATAAATAATTTCTGCTGGCCAATTTCTGCTGGTGCTGCTCTGCAGAGCGAGGGGGCTGTGGTGCCCGGGGCACGGAGTCACTGTGCAGGGCTGTGCTGGGCAGTTTGGGAGGCAGACCCAGCTCATGGGGTCACTGCCATTGCCCCAGTGCAAGGAATCACTCGCCAGGCTCCTTTGCTGGGGCTGCTGCGTGCCCTGGGGCTGCAGAGCTCTCCTCTGCCTGCTCACACCAGACTGAGCACTTGAGCTCTGCTCAGTCCACCTCGGAGGAGATCCCCCCTTAGCAGGGAAGTGCTGCAGTGGAGGTGAGCTGTGCCACTGCCGTGCCCACTGCCTGTCCCTGCCTGCAGTCCCAGCACAGCCCCACAGCAGCACTGGCACCAAGCTCCCGGAGCAGCCGGGCCTGAGCCCACCAGCAGGGCTCAGCAGGACAGGGCGGCAGTGGCAAGAGAGCAGCTCTGCATGCCCCAAGCGCTGGTGCTCCCTGGCCGTGCTGCTGGGATGGGACTCTTTTCCTCTTTTCCTCTGCACCCCTGCACACGGGCACTGCCCCTGCAGAGCCAGAACAGGTCTCAGAGGAAGGATGTCAGACTAAGAAGGCAGTGCAAGCTCCTTCCTTAAGGTTAAATTCACAGAGAGCATGGCTTCACATGCACAGAGTCTATAAGCTATATTTAACAGGCACATCCGTATCGTTTTAATGGATGTTCATTAGCTGAATTAATGTTATAAGAATATGCACAAACACAACAACAAACGAAACAAAACAACACAAAACAAAACAAAACAGGTATACTAGTATTCCGCCAATTATTGACATTACAAGTCATGTGCAGAAGCAGATCAGAAATTTATTACATCCAAGACACATCTCGCCATCAATTTCCACAAGGCATGCTTGAGCTCCTGGCTCCTCATGCTACAGATGAGGACGTGCTCTGCTGGAGGCACCACTGAGTACAGAACTGCCACCACCAGGTCCAGGGATGGGGAGGAGACTGAGGGAGCTTCAGGCAAGCAACCATGACAGGCCTGAGAAAGACGGACACCATGGCCTGGTGAGGGAGGCACGTGGAAAAGGCTTTGTGCCAGCCCTGCTATAGAGACGACAGGACTGTCACCTAGATCCGCAAGGTCTAATCCAAATACAATATGTGACAGCTGGGCTCTTGGCACTGAGCCCCTCCTTGATGCTGGGGCTGCTCCCCCAGCTCGAGAGGAGATGGGAAGAGAGGGATACTGAGACCAATGAATTTCTGATGATATCTTCATTGTCTTTATCTATCAAGGAAGCCTGCTTCTGTATGTACATTAGATGATGTGGTCAAACCTTATAAATATGTAGCATTCAGAATGCTAAGAATGATTTTATAAAAAACAAAATGAAATATTGTTAAAATACAAACAGAGAAAAATAATTTAAAAAAAAATAATTTTTCCAAATGCCCTTTGATTTCTCTTGGGACTATTATTAATGAAAATGTTATGATAAATCTAGTAATGTTAAAATGATATGATTTAATGTGAATCAAAATATTTGCATATTTTTTAAAATATATTTTCTGAACACATCATGGATGCTAAAGAAGCATGTATGGAAACAGTTTCCTCACTGCATCCTTGAGCTCCTGGTTCCTCATGCTGTAGATGAGGGGGTTCACTGCTGGAGGCAACACAGAGTACAGAAGTGTGACCACCAGGTCCAGGGACGGCGAGGAAATGGAGGGGGGCTTCAGGTAGGCAAATATGGCAGTGCTGATCATCAGAGAGACTACAGCCAGATGAGGGAGACACGTGGAAAAGGCTTTGTGCCGGCCCTGAGAAGAGGGCATCCTCAGCACTGCCCTGAAGATCTGCACATAGGACAGCACGATGAAGACAAAACAACCAAAGACTAAAGAAACACTAAACACAAGTGCCCCGACTTCCCTGAGGTAGGCATCTGAGCAGGAGAGCTTGAGGATCTGGGGGATCTCACAGAAGAACTGGTCCAAAACATTGCCTTGGCAGAGGAGCAGGGAAAATGTAGTGGCTGTGTGCAGGACAGCATTGAGAAAGCCACTGCCCCAGGCAGCTGCTGCCATCTGGGCACAAGCTCTGCTGCCCACGAGGCTCCCGTAGTGCAGGGGCTTGCAGATGGCAACGTAGCGGTCGTAGGCCATCATGGTGAGAAGAGAATACTCTGCTCCAACCAAAAAAACAAAGAGAAAGAGTTGGGCAGCACAGCCTTGGTTGGAGATGGCCCTGGTGTCCCAGAGGGCATTGGCCATGGCTTTGGGCAGAGTGGTGGAGATGCAGCCCAGGTCGAGGAGGGCGAGGTTGAGCAGGAAGAAGTACATGGGGGTGTGGAGGCGGTGGTGGCAGGCTACGGCGCTGAGGATGAGGCCGTTGCCCAGGAGGGCAGCCAGGTAGATGCCCAGGAAGAGCGCGAAGTGCAGGAGCTGCAGCTCACGCGTCTGCGAACACCAGCAGGAGGAACTCACTCACAGAGCTGACGTTGGGCATTTGCTGACTCTGGACACGGTTGTCTGCTGAAGACGAGAAGGGAGAACAAAGTTAGAAGAGGCTTCTCTGAGGAAAACATATTGCAAGTTTTGGAGCACCACCCAGCCCAACCCCTCTCTATGCAGCTGAACCTTTCTGCATTTCTCTTCCTTGAGCTGCAGCTGGTGCTGGCTGAGAGTGGCACTGGGAGCAGGGGNATAAAAATGAAAAATGAAATGAGAATCTCTCATGAGAGTTTCTCAAATAGAACGGTAGTGTTTAGAGGATTATTATTATTATTAAAATATGAAAATAATAGTAAGTATAAAAATGACATGATACAAATCACAATAATGTTAACATCAATGATGCTTAAGAAGCACATATAGAAACAGTTTCCTCACTGCAACCTTGAGCTCCTGGTTCCTCATGCTGTATATGAGGGGGTTCACTGCTGGAGGTACCACCGAGTAGAGAAGTGACACCACCAAGTCCAGAGATGGGGAAGAGATGGAAGCGGACTTCAGGTACGCAAACATGCCAGTGCTGACAAACAGGGAGACCATGGCCAGGTGAGGGAGGCACATGGAAAAGGCTTTGTGCTGGCCCTGCTCAGAGGGCATCCTCAGCACTGCCCTGAAGATCTGCACATAGGACAGCACAATGAAAACAAAACAACCAAAGACTAAAGAAACAGTAAACACAAGTGCCCAGACTTCCCTGAAGTAGGCATTTGAACAGGAGAGCTTGAGGATGTGGGGGATCTCACAGAAGAACTGGTCCACAGCATTGCCTTGGCAGAGGGGAAGGGAAAATGTGCTGGCCGTGTGCAGGACAGCAGTGAGAAAGCCACTGCCCCAGGCAGCTGCTGCTATCTGGGCACAAGCTCTGCTGCCCACGAGGCTCCCGTAGTGCAGGGGCTTGCAGATGGCAACGTAGCGGTCATAGGCCATGACGGTGAGAAGGGAAAGCTCTGCTCCAACCAAGGAGATGAAAAAGAAAACCTGTGCAGCACATCCTTGATAGGAGATGGCCCTGGTGTCCCAGAGGGCATTGGCCATGGCTTTGGGCAGAGTGGTGGAGATGCAGCCCAGGTCGAGGAGGGCGAGGTTGAGGAGGAAGAAGTACATGGGGGTGTGGAGGCGGTGCTGGCAGGCTACGGCGCTGAGGATGAGGCCGTTGCCCAGGAGGGCAGCCAGGTAGATGCCCAGGAAGAGCGCGAAGTGCAGGAGCTGCAGCTCACGCGTGTCTGCGAATGCCAGCAGCAGGAACTCACTCACTGAGCTGCTGTTGGGCATTTGCTGACTCTGGACACAGTTGTCTGCTGAAGGTGAGAGGGCAGAGAAATGTTATAACAGACTTCTCTCAGGAAAAGCCATTGCAAGTCTTAAAGCATGCCCTAGCCTGAACCTCTCTCTTTGCAGGAGAACCTTCCTGCAGCTTTCTTGCTTGAGCAAGTTAGAATTTTCTTTTGTTATTTAGTAGTTATTCCTGTAATGGTTAGCATGATGAACATGGTCAAGGATTTCTCTGAGAATAAAGTCGAGACAGCTGGGAGCACAGAATCTGCAGTAGATGTGCAGATGGACCGAATATTCACCTTGTCTGCAGGTGACGGAAGGGGATCTCAGCTCTTCCCTCCTAACCAGGGGTGCAGAGGCCCCACTCCAGCTGCCCACAGACAGCCATCCAGCAGCACGGACATGGCCTTAACACAGAGCTGTCTCCTCCTTGGGGCACCTGGATAACACAGGGATGCCACGAGAGAGCTGCATCCTGCGGGAGAACAGTCTGCAGCCCAGGAGGACACCCCTCAGACAGAGCTGGATATTCGCAGGCTGGGGTGTCACAATATCCAATCTCCATCCCCTGCAGTTTCTTTAGGAGTTTGGCCACCCCTGTCTTATATGACCAGAGGTAGCTAGGTTATGACACTCCAAGGGGCTTCTGCCAGACTTCCTCACCTCGCAGTGCAACCCAGCGGGACTCTCAAAGCCTCCTGCATTGCCCACTGCCCTCCCAGAAACAAGACCCAGCAGGAGACCCTTCCAGGACCTGCAGCTGCATGGCCCTGCAGCCAGACCCTTACCTTGTCAAGGGCTGTGCAGGTTTCTCCTGCAGGCAGCTCTCAGCATCCTCCCACTGCCAACTACCTCCAAGCCCTCTCTCCTTCTCTCCTCTCTGTGTGCCAGCTGCGGTCAGAGCCCCCAGCCCTGCTGCGCTGTGCAGAGGAGCTGCTCCTGGGCACAGCTGTCTCTCTGCTTCATGGGACTTTTTGAAATGTGTTTTTTTTTCATGTCCCATGAGCTCGGCCCAGGTCAGCAGCACAGCACCAGCCCAATGCACTGCAATCACCCCTCTGGGGGCTTTGCTGATGAGCCCATGAGGAGTCAATTAGGCTCTGGTGCTTCAATGATTAGCTGTCTCCTCAAAAGCTTTAGTGGCTGAGACAAAAGCCATAGCCATGGACACAAATATCTCATAAAGAAGCTCTGTAGGAAGCTTCCCTCGTTCCTTGTGAGAAGGCACCACTGCTCGTATGGCATGCTCATNAAGTCACTTCAATTTTCCTTCTGACTTTAGCTTCCCAAGTGGTTACATCACTCTCTTCTCAGTACCTGAGCTGAGTGCAGGGGGACAATCACTTCCCTGGACCTGGTGGCCACACTGCTTCTTATATAAGCCAGGGTGCCGTTGGCCTTCTTGGCCACCTGAGTACACTGCTGGCTCATATTCAGCCAACTATCAACCACCACTCCCAGGTCCTTCTCTGCCAGGCAGCTCTCCAACCACTCATCTCCCAGCCTGTAGCTCTGCTTGGGGTTGTTGAGCCCCAGGTGAGGAACCCTGCACAAAGAACCCCAGAAAACAGAAGAGCAGGGAGCAACCTCTTGGCTGTATTCCTGGCAGCAGCTTTGGAGAGGCGTCCAAGGTTCTGGGTTTGCTCTGAGCAAGACCCTCCTGTTACTGTGGTGCTAGCAGGGAGGCAGCCGTGACCGAGGGCTGCACAGTGCCTGCTGCTGCCTGCAGACACAGGGATGCCACTGCAGAGACAACAGGACTGTCACCAAGGTACAGGAGTTCTGACGGCTTATCCAAATAAAAGACCACAGGAGAACACACTGAAAGCCAGAAGAGAGCAGCAGTGACAAGGCCACATCCTGCTGCTGGCCATGGCCATGGCTACAGGGAAGCAGCAGCTCAAGTGCTCAGTCCATGTAGCAGCTGGGCTCTTGGCCCTGAGCCCCTCCTGTGTGCTGTGGCTGCTCCCCCAGCTCCAGAGGGGATGGGAAGAAATTGCAGTGGATAACAATGTAATTCTGGTGTTTTTTGTTTTGTTTTGTTTTTCTTTTTCTTTTTTTTTTTGTTGTTTTGTTTTTTATTTATTATGTTTCTCTACATAATCTATTTCTTTCAATAATTAGATGACTTGGTCACTATAAATGAAAAAATAGAAATAAGAAAATCAGGTAGCAGGTTAAGGATAACATAATTTAAATCAAAAGAAAAAATTTGTAGAAAATATTTATAGAGAAATATAGTAACAAAAATTTTCCTCACAGTTCCTGAAATAATCAGGGAACAAACAAACATTATTGGTTGCAAAGAAGCCTGTATCAAAAGAGTTTCCTTACTGCATCCTTGAACTCCTGGTTCCTCATGCTGTAGATGAGGGGGTTCACTGATGAAGGAACAACTGAGTAGAGAACTGACACAATAAGATCCATGGATGGGGAAGAGATGGAGGGGGGCTTCAGATAGGCAAACATGACAGTGCTGATAAAGAGGGAGACCATGGCCAGGTGAGGGAGGCATGTGGAAAAGGCTTTGTGCCGGCCCTGCACAGAGGGCATCCTCAGCACTGCCCTGAAGATTTGCATGTAGGATAACATGATGAAAACAAAGCAAAGAAAGGCTAAAGAAACACTAAACACAAGTGCCCAAACTTCCCTGAGAGATTCATCTGAGCAGGAGAGCTTGAGGATGTGGGGGATCTCACAGAAGAACTGGTCCAAAACATTACCATGGCAGAAGGGCACGGAAAATGTGTTGGCCGTGTGCAGGACAGCATTGAGAAAGCCACTGCCCCAGGCAGCTGCTGCCATCTGGGCACAAGCTCTGCTGCCCACGAGGCTCCCGTAGTGCAGGGGCTTGCAGATGGCAACGTAGCCGTCGTAGGCCATGACAGTGAGAAGGGAATACTCTGCTCCAACCAAGAAGAGAAAAAAAAAATGACCTGTGCAGCACATCCTTGATAGGAGATGGCCCTGGTGTCCCAGAGGGCATTGGCCATGGCTTTGGGCAGAGTGGTGGAGATGCAGCCCAGGTCGAGGAGGGCCAGGTTGAGGAGGAAGAAGTACATGGGGGTGTGGAGGCGGTGGTGGCAGGCTACGGCGCTGAGGATGAGGCCGTTGCCCAGGAGGGCAGCCAGGTAGATGCCCAGGAAGAGCGCGAAGTGCAGGAGCTGCAGCTCGCGCGTGTCTGCGAATGCCAGCAGGAGGAACTCGCTCACTGAGCTGCTGTTGGGCATTTGCTGACTCTGGACACAGTTGTCTGCTGAAGGTGAGAGGGCAGAGAAATGTTATAACAGACTTCTCTCAGGAAAAGCCATTGTAAGTCTTAAAGCATCCCCTAGCCTGAACGTCTCTCTTTGCAGGAGAACCTTCCTGCTGCTTTCTTGCTTGAGCCAGGTAGAATTTTCTTTTGTTATCTAGTAGTTATCCCTGTAATGGTTAGCGTGATGAACATGGTCAGGGATTTCTCTGAGAAGAAAGTTGAGACAGCTGGGAGCACTGAAGCTGCAGTAGAAGTGCAGATGGACAGAATATTCACCTTGATACTTACCTTGTCAAGGGCTGTGCAGGTTTCTCCTGCAGGCAGCTCTCAGCATCCTCCCACTGCCAACTGCCTCCAACCCCTCTCTCCTTCTCTCCTCTCCCCGTGCCAGCTGCGGTCAGAGCCCCCAGCCCTGCTGTGCTGTGCAGAGGAGCTGCTCCTGGGCACAGCTGTCTCTCTGCACCAGGGCCCTCTTGCCACGAGCTCTCTCTGTCCCACGAGCCCGGCCCAGCTCAGCAGCACAGCACCAGCCCAAGGCACTGCAATCACCCCTCTGGGGGCTTGGCTGATGAGCCCACGAACCTCAGGCCCTCAGAGACAATTGAAGACATCTCTCCAGAAGGCCAAGTCAGAGGCAAGTTTCCTGCAGTGTCCCCCTGAGGGCCAGCACTGACACAGCCTCCCTTGGAGCTCGTTAGAGCAGAACCCTGGAGGCAGTGAGGACAAGGAGACAAAGGCTGTGTGAAGGTGACACTGATGTGTAGGAAAAGTGGATGTGTGTCACCAAGCACAAGGATCAGGCCTTGACCTCAAGTGCCTGGGAAGGGGGATCCCTTCCCTTGACAGGTCGCTCAGGGCTCCTTGTCGGGCACTAGGAGATAGGGATGTGCATGGCCTAATGCAGGAGCATGGTACGACCCCTGCCTGGTTCATGGGTGGGGGCGAGG